>QYTT01088898.1:36340-50039 GCA_006980735.1 Dasypogon diadema | reverse complement strand
AGACTATTGGGAGTCATATTACAGAAGAATGGACCTACGCCAAGAAATGCATTATTTTAGTGGTTATGTGTCCTGAAATTGGCTTCGATTTTTAGTAAATTGTCGTTCATAATTGAGAGTACCCAGTAAACACATTTTGTCTAAAGTTTTATATAAATAGTAAAAACAAAAATATATTATGAAAGTATAAATTTTGTGCTTTTTATTTGAAATGAAAAATTGTCCAATATGAATGCAATTATGTGATGAAATTTATACTGTTGCTGTCAGATTTCACATGCACTCACTGTGTTAAGTACTATTAAGAGAATGAACTAGATAAATATTACGAGACTAATTGGTCTGCTTAATAACACAACACAATTGCATTAGCCCAAGTGCATTGTGAAATGACACAACGGAATAAATATGGAAATAACAATCCGGGGGGTATGGGGTATGGGGAATTTTAATGTGTCGGCACATCTTTTGATACTTATGGTCGGGAAGCAATTGCTCAGGCACTTGAATTCTAATTAAGAGTTCATTGCCTAAGGGGGCAGTGGTTTTAAGATCTTTTTTCTTCCATTAACATATTCAACAGAATTAAAATTGATAACTTTTTGTGCATCTCTTTGCTATATGCACCCATAAAGAGCAATTTGTATTCTGAAGAGCCGTATATTCAATTCTTAATAATTATTCCTACTTTGAGAAAACTGTATGTGCTCTATAACTCGTTACATTCAGTGCACAGTAGAAGAAATTAAAACAATTTGCTGAACTACTGGAGTGCAATATATTTCACTTTTTAATTAAAACACTCGAAATTCCCCCAAAATTGTAATCAGTTCAAAGGCCCTTGAGTACTTTTCAATAAGACTCCATTAACAGGAAGCAAAGGGTAAAGTCGATAAGTTGAGAACCACTTATTCAGATGAAAAGATAAAATTCAAGAGGAATTTTTGTTAGATGAACGTGTTCACAGTGCTTAAAACTTCCTCCAGATTTAATGAAAATTAAACAATCTTAATCTTCTGCTCATTATTTCAACTTAAAAGAATAGAAATAACACTTAAGGAGGAAATTCATTTCCATAACAAATAGAAATTTGATAGAAAAACTTTGAAATTCTCGTAATCAAGAGGAATTTCTTAGATTTGAGAAGAAATTTCGTCTTTTGCTGCAGTTCTTGTTTACTTTCGCGCAAGAATATGGATTTCCTGGGTAAATTTTGTGAATTGAAATTCCAGCTATGCAAAAATTCTAGTTTTTGTTCCATCTGGCTACAAGAAAACTATTCAGATCCAAGTTATGTACATACACTATCTGCATAATCTTAGCTTTTACAGTTTCTGTAAATTGTCCAAAATGGCTTGTCGTGTCATTAAGCAGAACCTTATCGAAGAGCATGTAGGCACCCTTCTACATGATTTATGCAGATCGATAATAAAAAATCGTATTTTTTGAAATGGTTATTTTTGATTTTTTGACTAATGCAAAACGAACTGCAAAATGTTAAAGGGAAAAAGCATTTTTATTGACTGTTTGCCAATTGCTATTAAATATTCTTTAAGGGGTACAATGAAACCAGGTCACCCTCGACGATTGATGTTATCCATCCCCCCTAATAACAACCAACAACAAAAAAAGCCAATGTAAGCGATGCCTTCTTGAGAGGGAAACCTTTGCTTACACTTCTTTCATGCATACTGTATACATATGTACGTACAAGTAAACTCTTGATGTGATACCTTTTGAGACATGGCGACCCTTTGCAATTATGACCCCTTGCGACTGTAGCTGTTGCAGTCAGCTTCAATGCTCAAAAGGGTGGAGAATATTCTACATCATTAAATTCTGAATTGTTTATTAACTTTACGATTGTACAAAAGCGCTTTCTTTTGTAAAAGTTACAACTGTTGTTTTCAAGTGTGTAGACTCTGTAGAGTAATTATTTGTTACAGAGTTCTGTTGTGCTCGATATATTCTTTTTTAATATTCTACACAAAAAGAATTTTGCGCACATGCACGCACCCCTTCATTAACAAAATTATGAATTTAAAACTGTTAACATCGTTTTCAAAGAATTCTGAAAATTATTTGTAAGTAAAGGGCCTGTCATTTTCCCACACTTATAATTTTTCATTTTCAATTAAGAGACAGAAATAGATTTAATCAAAATTGGAGATGTCAAGTTTACGCATAAATTATCTACACCGAGACTTTTCAAATTGTGAAATTTGGGAGAAAAAAGAAATAATCCAGAAATTTTTATACGGTTTTTTTTTTACAATAGAAGTAATTTGTTTAAAAAGTTTATCTAGCGTTTTTGATAAAGATTGAGTGATCATCTTATTAACGACCGCCAGTAAGGTTTTCGCCCGGGATGTTGAACTGATAACTCGATATTTCTTATTTAAAATCAGCTTTCGTCTCGAGTTTATTTTACCTCTGATACGGTGGTGCTGTGCAAAACATTGCTGCAATATTATGAATGAATTTAATTACTTAAACACTTCAAATACATCTTACAGAATTTAATTAAGCCAATACTGTAAAGTTCTAGGTAAAATGTTTTTTTTTTTAATTTAGAAGTTCTTAAGATTTTTATATAACAGTAATAAGATAAATAACCTGGAGAGAGCATTACATTGAAATCTTTAGCTCAAGAATGGTACAAATTTTCTCCTTGCTTTCTACTTCTTCTATTGTGTTTAAATTTTTCATTTCAGACAATATGAAAAACTAGTTATGAAGAATAAAGGTACCTACATCCTGATCCAAATAATAATGGTTAATATTTCACAATGTGAAAAAATGTAAAAGAACAAATGATAGAGGAAAGTAACCAAATATGGAATAGTATCCCTAATATGGAATACCACCATTTCTCGGAAACGAATACTCCTAGTTGCAAAAGACAGTGATCTTCTGTCTCTTTCCATCATTATACTCGTGTACAGGTTTCGACTAGTCAGTCGGGCGACCGTTGTGGCCGCGGTGAGAGTGTTTTGTTTTGGCGCTGTGAGAAAAGTTTTTAAGGAACGAAAAACTAAGTACTTCTCAAAACATGATTGGAAATAATATTGTATATTATGACTATGCGTTGATTACATGTTTGTTTGATTGTTTTAGAGGTCTTTTTTTGTCTAATTGTGTTTAGTAAAAAAAATCTGATATACTTTTTGATTAGCTTGAAATTTAGTTTTATAGTAGTCCATATTTGGGTACCTATTCCATAATTAGGTGCCTTTATGTTGATTTTGTTTTTGAGAAAATTTTTTATTCTAAATTAATCTATGTAAAACAAGACTGTCAATTAGTTAAGCGCAACTGTATGACTGATAATAAATGAGAATAAAAGTTTTTGATTTACAATATCTTTTTGTTTTATAACACAAAAACCAAATGGTATTCCATATTTGGTTACTTTCCTCTATTATAAAAGGTCCTTTGTATACTTAAGATTGTGCCGATCTAAATTCAAATTCTGTCATTCTTAAAATATAAAAATTACAGTATATCTACGAAAATAAAAAGAATTACCTAAAAATATTTCATCAGTACTAATTACTTTCTAAGCGAATTACCCATTTGCAGACTTAAATTCTTCTAGCTTGTGTGCAATTTTTTTCCACCTATGAATAAGGTAAATACAAAAGTGTGCCAACATTGAGGCGACAATGCCGTGTCATTCAACTTTATGGCTAATTATTAAATATAATAGAGTAGATGTTAAAGAGATGATATTATGAAAGAATTAATTAAATTTTTAATGCTAATAAATATGAAAAATTAATAAATATAAAATAAAGAGAAGAGCTTTCAGAAATTTAAAGTTTTGTGAATGCATTGAAAGCATTCATTTAAAGCCGCATGTTTACATTCTTTTAGTGCTCTAGATGCTATTCGATATGATACCGCCAGCGATGCCGGAATTCTGTCGTTTTGAATATCTTATCATTCACACTTACGTATATATCCAGAAATCTAAACTGGATCAACTGCTTTAAAATAATGACCTCATGAACCATGAGACACTGCTTTATCCATTGAGCCACTTACGCCTTGAATATTGAATATAGAACAAAAAACGGGTTATTGTAGAAATATAACAGCGTAGCCAAATTATAAAATATCAGAGAAATTAAAATTGTCTAACTTAACTATTTTCTGTAAATAAGAGTTTAAATAGTTCTAGGAGATAAATTGATAGATACCGCGTAAACTATTAGATAACAGTAAAACAAGTCGGTATATTATCTGATTATTTGTACAGATTCACCAAGCCCTGGAAGCTATTTCGGATAAAGCTGACATTAAAGTGGATTCTGTATAACAACAGGAAGCGATCTTCGTTTCTTTTAGATTAAGATTAGCCCGCGTAATCTGTTTCTTCTTCTTCTGCTGATATACTTCGTCATTATCTTGAAATTCCGTACCGCAAACAAAACAAAAAATAACCTATAATCAAATCGAACAAATATTTCATTCATTGCAATTGAAGACTTAAGTTCAGGTTCATTGTTTTGATGAAACAATACACTTCCGTTCGGATTTGTCGTCTTTTATCTACCTCATGAAGGTTTTGAATTAAATTATCGTAAGAACTACCTGTGATATTTGCGCTTTCAGGTAATAAATTAAAATAACTACGCATTCCAGAAATCGAATGCGATGACCTCTTCAACTAAAGCCTGACGCCGTAACTCTGTCGGTATTGGCAATGAAGCTCGCTTCGATGTAGTAATAGTAGGTTGTTTAGTTTGATGATCGAAATAATAAATTTAGATCACGTCGTCTATGGGTAGCAAACCGTGATAAAAATCCTAAAGTTCTATAAAAGAAGCAAATCATGCAGTTGTCTGTCTTTCATGAAATCCATCGAGAAGACACTTTCCTCAGTTTTAAATTTTGAGATGGCATGCGTGCGATTATGGGAATTTTGAAATTGTTACGCATTAAAATGGAAAATTTCTCAATTTTCGGTTAAGGGGTTACGACACCTTTGAAATAAAAAAATTAAAATTATAACCGACGCTTGAAAGCTTACAGTCCAAAATAACAGAAGTTATCCTTATTGCCCCGTGTCAGTAGCCTCTCGCGCACAGAGTTCATTTCCCAAATTTTTGATTAAGTTTCGTATCCTGTTTAATGGTACCGGTAAACTTCCTACTCTAAAAATCCTTTTTACCTACCAAATTTCACTGCAGTCGAATACTAATACTATTACTACCAAAGTTCGGATAATAGAAATGTGAAAGATAGCAACAGAGAACTTGTTCAGGATCAGATGAAAGACCTTTACTAAAAATATGATTTTTAAACTACTTTAACGTAGTCAAAAATTTAAAAAATAATAATGATATTTGTTTTTCAGAGATACTCTTAAATATTTGCATTTTAGCCTTAAATGCAAATTACTTAATGTTAGAACAATTTTATTCAGTCTTATTTCAAGAAATTTTTAGATGACTTAAATACGATTCAGCATACAACTCATTCTAGGAAAAACAATTTAGCACAATTTCAGCACATCGTTACAGTACTTGTAATGCAAAGTGCAATTTTTGCATAAGAAAGAAAAGTAATAAAAGGACAGTAATTTTAAAAGTTAGTTTAAAAAAAGAAGTTGCTGCACTCTTGAAAAGTTCCTAGCTCACAACGGCATGTAAAATAAAAGATGGAACTAATTCGCATATTATTTTGGGTAGAGAAAAAAGCACCCAATTTCATTCTGCAGTGGAATTTAGTCTGAAAGATGTAGAAATAAAAACACCTGTAGATGCATGTGTTGGATGGAATATAAATCTGCAAGAAACCAATCAATGTAAATGAAATCGTTCAAAATAACGACAACATTGCACCAGGGCTCCAAAATATTTATATTTCATGTTATTGTCTGTCTCGTCGCCAAAATGGTTGAACTTTGTCTGATACAGACTGATGCAATGTATTTCATCACGGGCCTGATATTGAGAATTGTATTTTAGTCTAGCCTGTGAATGAGTGGCAGGTCAAATGAGGTCAGATATTTTTTGCCTCGTTGGAAGAACATCAAACATTTTATCACAAATCAGATTAAAATTCTTGTATTTCGATGCCTGCATTTTACAAAAATCAGACAGACAGACATCTTGGACAATGATGGGTAGGAATTTTGAAAAAATTGTCAGTTTGGGATAATATAATTCTTTAAAAAAATTTATTTCCACTGATTAAAAAAAAACCAGTCTTCGGAGAGTAAGTTCTAGTCATACTTGTTTAAAGAAAACATGATTTATATCTTTTGCGTCTTAAGAAATTTCTGCATAATTAAAATATCTAAAGGTACATTAAGAACTTATGCTTTGAACGATTTGTATATCATAGTGAGAACATTAAATGATAGTTATCGTCTTGTTGACTAAAACCAATCAGAGTCGTACCCACTATAATGAATTGAGTTCGTGACAAAAGCAGATCAAAATAAAAACAATAAGTTTTGAGATAGTAAACTAAAATGTTATATGGCTTTATTTATTTAAAACGAATATTTATATACTTTATCGTTATAGTTTTTAGAAATTGAAATTTATTCGCTTCGATTTACTGCATTTTTGACCTTATTAATGAGTGCATTACTAAGAATTTTCTAACAGTTTATAGGTGATTCATTTGGTTCGTCGAACCCGAATATTTATTTATTTATTTATTTTTTTAGTGTCAAAGTAAACTACGAATTATGTATACTAGTTTTATTACGCAAATAATTTGTGAACAATCTATATAATTAAAACGCCAACGCGAGAGCTTGTGATTCTTCCTGTGAGTTTTTTCTGCGCCGATTTTAATGATTCCAACACTAATCGAAAACTTATCAACTGAATATGGAACATCAAACTTTTAAAAAAGTCCAAACGAATAAAGTAGGCTTCACGACACAATTCTGTTTCTCGCCTACTTTGGTTTTATTAAAGTTTATTTTTTTTATTTTCGTTCTTGCTGTAGTTTTTCTAATTCCACGGCAGTTTTTACGTTGTCTGCTCCTACATGGCAGACCTGTCCTAAGAAATCTTGTTGCTCTGCCTACTGTAGAAGCTAAGGCGCCGTTTGTTCTTGTAATTTCTCTAATCAAAAGTTGCAAGTTTTAATAAAGCTACAACTACTTCTCTTCTTTCATTTAAATTGTCCTTTGTACGTCCTATTTTCACAAATTTTTCATTTGTTTTTAAAAGTTACTAGAATTAGGGCGTATTTACATTTTAACTTGAACAGCAACGTCAAAGTAAAACTTACCTTGCTGCACTGGCAAATTCACTATTTTATTATTTTTTATAAAATATTCTTTAAAAGCAACGGCGGAAGAACTTTACTTTTGACTATCAGAATGCCAAATGAGAAAATGATGAGGCAGGTGATGGGATTATTGCTTATGCGGACGAATCTACCAACGCACGGGTTTTCCCGTCCGGTAAAATTTCAGGAAACTACCTTTAGATTTAAAGTTAGAAAATGGTAATTCCTCGAATCTTATGTGTATAAAATATAGGGACAAAATTGGGAAATTTTCATATTTTGCGAGTGCTTCTAATTAGTTGAGTGGGTACTATATGTTGCTTTAAATTTGTGATTATTTTTTAGTTAATTTTCCATATAAAAAATAAACATTAACAAACAGTACTTTTTAACTTTTTTAAGGGTAAGTGTATTCATGGGCGCCAAATTAAATTATTATTGTAAAGACACTGTAGATTTTGCTACGATTACAGGTGTCAGTTTATTTAATGACAATTAGAGCGACATTATATTGATGAAGCAATTGAGGCAATTGAACCAATATTGTTCCTTTTATGTTATGACCTCATCCCTTTTCGGTAATATTCTCTGTCTATGTACCCAATATAATATCGAGTAATGTTCTTGTCTGAGAATCTAGGAAATGAACATGATTATATATGATGATAGGGTTTGCCAAAAGAAGCACTCACTTGTAGCACCTAAGGTTTCGCCTGCCTCGATCCAATCGGGTATAACATTGAAAAGTATCGTTATTAACGTGTAATAATCTTCAAAATGATACGATTTGAAAGCGTAATTATGGAGCAATTCGCGAATTAATACAAGAGATGACCATAAGTATCAGGGTGCGGTTATAATACAAGAGAATAAAATTAAGTTAATAAAGTTTAATATAAAAACTAACGGAGATTTATATGTAGAGAGTTCCACATTTATTCGCAAAATCTACACATGGATTCCAAACCACTTACTGTTTTCTAGTGATTATATTGTCAACATTGACAGATTTTGGTGAGATTTATATTTTGAACGTTATGAAACATGAACGGTCACATTTTCTATTAAAACACTGTTGCTCTAGTTAATTAAAATTCAGATGAAATCGAGATCCAACAAATATATTATAAGATATTTATCTATGCATTTACAATTTTATTTAAAATTTTCAGGTTCAGGCTGTTCTGTAGAAGTTCACTTTGAAACTCCAGATAGTGGCTTTTTTCTAAAAACTGCCCCTAATAAACCAGTTAGTCCCGAAATAACAAATGCACAATCACGCTCCAAGATAACACAGGATTCCGTGCTATCAGTGGATAGATTTACAATTGTTCAAACTACGCAACCTGTTTCAATACGAGCTAGTTATGGACCTTTTTCTACAAAACAAACTGTGCCTGCTCGATACATAGTTCCAGATGCATTAGAAACTCAGGGAGAAAACTTAAATGTATGTGTAAAATAACAGTGTCTAAATAAAATTTACATAATTTGTTTTTATTCTAGAATACAACTGCTGCATTAATGGAACTTCAACAATCAAATCTACATCTGGATATATCTGCACATTTGGTTCGAACAAAGATTCCCCGTGATTCCCCGGTTTTAAGGGTCCTGTTTCATGCTGGAGCTGATCCTGGCGGTCACTTACAACGACAAAAGATTTGTGTTTTACTTCATGTATCTATGGGAGGACGAATTCCACTTAAGGGACGGTGCATGCCAGAAGGAGAAGACGGAGTCTGTGTGGCTGAGGTATAAATAATCAAAATCCAGTTTAAGTTAAGCTGTTAATATTGTTTCATATTAAAACAAAATTGAGAAACAATGCTAATATGTATATAAAAAAATTTACAATGATATTGTTTACAGGTTGTTATTCCATCAAATTGGTGGCCACCACTACCTCCGCCTGAAAAGGATGGTCGTGGTATTGTACCGCCTAAAGTTCCTCCGCGTCTAGTGCAGGTGTCTTATAGCGTTTTTGAACCATCGGCCCGAAGTCCTGAACAATGCGAACCGAAAGTTCAAATTCAACCTCTGACTTCATTTGCACAAGTCCCTCTAGTTGCAGCACAATTTTCTTATAAAGATTTGCGCGCAGACGATCTACTAACAATACTGGTTCCCCAGCGTCCACTCTATCCTCAATCAAAAATCCATGTACCCGTATTCCTTCAGCAACAACCAGATCAAAATATAGGAGTGTTCACAGTGAGGTAAAACTGACCTTCTACTGAAAATTATAAAGCTATACACTTTGTAAATATTAGAGCCCGCGTTAAGTCTGGGATGAAAATATTGGGAGCAACTGCTTCATCAGACCAGTGGAATATATCTACGGAAAAAGGTAACCCAAAGCACATTGTAGCCAGAGTTACAGTTTTCCGTAAAGAGCTTGATCCGGAAAGTACTACAAAAGAAAATGAGCATGCAAATGAACACGTAAATTCAAACAAGTTAGTTCTTGAACTTTATCAATTTCCTTTTATCAACTGCTCTGCTATCTATAGAATCACCGAGATATTTTCTTGGCTATTAGAGGTTTCTAATGACACAAAAGAGAATTGGGATGGAGGAAAAATAGCCTGGTCTGTCAGCTACGTTTATGATCCCCCAAAGTTGAAAGATTCTTCACTTGAAAGTACTGGCTCTACCCCAGAAGAGACAAGGAAAAAATTAATAGCAAAACTGGAAATCAATAAAGATGACATTCAAGCCGTTCTACCTATAGCAAAGGTCTATTTAAAATGTTTTGTTTGAAATCCTTGAAAAGAACACTCAATATTTTAGAATTGGGAATTAATGAACACAGCTGTTCTCACGGGGCGTCAAGTTTCACAGGCAATGAAAGTTTTCATTGTATCTCAAGCTGGAAAGGTAGCTGATGTAACTCTGCAAAGCTCCTGTCTAGCTCAAGACGAAAGTGTCATTAAAGTATTAATTGAGAAATTCAGACACGAAATTCTATTTACTAAGCAATTGCTTTGAATAGGTGTCATCGTCGTGCAGTTCAGTGTATGTTGATGGTTCCGAGATCAGAGGGTCATCCAATGCTTCGATTATAGTAAAATATGGAACTTATATTGGTCTAGCTAAATTCATTGTGTGGATGCCGGAACTTCCCTTGGAAGTATATATACCTGATTTTCGACTCTCTCAAATTAAAGGATGGAAGGTTCCAGAAGAGCATCATGTTGGGTAAAAAGCTTTGCAACTTTAATTTAATTTATAATATAATGTGATTTTCTGTAGCCATAGTAAACTAAGTAGACGGAAAAGAGCTTTTGGTTGGAACCATCACGGTGATGATTTCATGAATGTTTTAGGAGCTGAAAAGACGTCATGCCGAGCTAGGTACCAGCAGAGCCCTGTAGAAGTATTTGCAAAATTCCTTGCAAAAGATCAGGTAAAACGAGTCATCAAAATCAATTGAAGAGGATTCTGAATTACATAAAAAATTTTTAGGATTCAGGACGAGTCAGCTATTTAATATCAAAGAAAACTAGCTTACGTGTAACCGACCTTGTCCAATCTTTACTGAGAGTAGCAGATCCCAAAATAGCTAGCTTGAAAGGTAGAATACTTCGAGGCAGATCGATGGGAAGAACAGATGTGCAGGTAAAATATTTTTTGTTTTGTTTCTCCAACTCCCTTATTACCGTCTGCTGCCTAGGTGTTATCACCAATAACAGGAAGGGTGATAGGTACCAAAGAGATAAGAGTCGGAAGTGACAAAGTTAGTTTAACACGATTAAATGTACGTGTTGTATCGGGTCTTCAATTATCTATTACTCCTGATAACTCTATTGAAAATGGCTATGTAGCAGAGACTTCTGTCACCAGGAAATTAACCGCTCAATACCAAGAGGGTCTGTTAGATATTGATTTAGAATTTTCTGATGGCGTCCGGACTCCTTTGAGGTAAATAAATTGTCGAATCACTCGTATGATAGGAAAATTTATAATTTATGATTATTTTAGGGATGTGTCCGTAGACGACTATTTTTTGCTTGTGGAAAGTTTAGACACGGAAGTTGTTGCTTTTGCTCCAATAGGTGCATCACATCATCCACGTGTAATTGCAGTTGGAGAAGGAAACGGAGATTTACTACGTGTTACACTGTTGCTATCAGAGGAGTGCCGTCTGCGTCGAAATATCCCTCTCTCGAAACAAGTATTATATTAAGATACTACTAAGATACGATTTCTTATTTTTATACTAACAGGCGAAACCTAGTCCTGGTCCTTTGGCAAGTGCCTTGGCATCCGTTCAAGTAGACTTTAATACCCTAGAGAATGCCGCAAAATCTGATACTGTACAAAATGATGGCATCATGGGAAGAGAACGGAAAGGTGCTCGCGATGCTGGAGGGGATTTATCGGATATAATAGGTAATGAAAGGCATAATTTAATAAATGATGACGAAAAATTTACATTTCCAATACCTTAGGTATACCTTTAAAAGATGATAGTAATCATGAGCCAACTGTTCAAGCAAGGCAACATCGAGGTGGTGTTACAGTAATTGATAGCATCCGACATAAACCGAATCCACACGGGGAAGTCATGGAAATTGGAATGTATGTCCTCTTAACAGCGTTTTGCTTTGCGATTGTCGTTTTTGTAATATCTTGCGTTGTATATGCATCTAAATTTCGGCCAGCATATGCTGATTCCACAATGGATAATGGAAATAAAGATCCTCTTACAACAAACGGTATTTTGCGAGAACCTAGACGTCCACGTGAATCGACAACAAATGCTCATGATTGGGTTTGGCTTGGCCGTTCTACTTTAGACAGATCGTCGCTGGTGCAAGATTCAGTAAATGGAAATATATTTGAAAACCCACGTGGTATGCAAATTATTCCAGATTTAAATGTTTTACTAAGAAAATTTGTTTACAGATTCAAGAATTAGAATAACCAATAATCCAATGAATACAAATTATGCTGATCCAGATGATGCTATTGCTCAAGTAACCAGTTTTGATAATCCAAATCATGTCCAAGTCCCATACTTGAGAAATCATAATATCAATTCCGCAACATATAACAAAAATGAGAAAAGACCACCATTAGAGTAAGTTCGAATTTTTCCCGAATAT
Source organism: Dasypogon diadema (assembly GCA_006980735.1). NCBI lineage: Eukaryota > Metazoa > Arthropoda > Insecta > Diptera > Asilidae > Dasypogon > Dasypogon diadema. Next base: position 37,668 of record QYTT01088898.1, on the reverse strand, counting down.
TGTTTTGGAAATCTTCCGAATTTTATAATTATTTTTCATCAATTCCAACGACCTATTAGATTAATTTGCTGTATCTTAAATATAAAAATATTTGATTCAGCAATGGCGATATTCCTCCACCACTACCACCACATGGGCGACAATATGCAAATGGAAACGAAGGAGAATATAGGCCTCCAGTTCCCCCACATCGGAATATTGGTGTTACCGCGAACGTTGTCACTAATGGGAACGTGAGTAGTGAAAAGGTAAAGATTACTTTATTCAAAAATACGCGTTTCTTTATTAAGCGTCACACTTAGCATCCTGTGGACGGTGCACCTGTTGTTAGAAGACATCATCACAAACATCACCGTAATTCAAATAATCAAAATCGTAGATCACAGGTGAATGGGAGCGTGGATTTAATACGCTCTTACGATAGGCCGCCCGATCAACAACTGAACTTTACACAATTAAATATAGCGTTGTTTAACCAAACCTCGCCAGAGCAAACATTTTCACCCCACGAAGTTAGTCCACTTAAAAATGAATCTGTCGAATTAAATGAATTACATATGGCAGAAAAATTAGTTGAGACTGCAGCTCAGCAACAAAAAAATGCTTTTCAATTCGACTCCCTAACACCAAAACGGGATTCAGCCACAAATCTTGCCAGCACAGATTCCCAAGAGGATATACAGATAAATTCTTTAAAAATCGGTAAGTAATCAATTGAATAAATTATTTTAGAAAATTTTGTTATATACAAGAAATTTAAGATTTTACAAAAAGGTATTATGCGGAATATTTAGGCAACCACTTATCTTGCTGAGCAGGTATTTTAGAGTCTGCAAGGGGATCTTTTTTGACATAGATTATCTTTCTTTTCTTACGTAATTGTGTATAAAATTGATTGTCAGTTATTAAACCATAAAAAGAGTGCCATTTGAAAAGCATTGCAATTTCGTTTGAAATTGATTAGGATCTCCTTACGAATTCCTGCCGGTCCAAAGGTGGCACTAATTGCATGAACACAAGAGGAAATAATATCTGAAAAAAAGTATGTGATTCACTTATGAGATCTCCTTACGAATTCCTGCCGGTCCAAAGGTGGCACTAATTGCATGAACGCAAGAGGAAATAATATCTCAAAAAAAGTATGTGATTCACTTATGAGCCAAACTGATCTGTAGGGATTATTTCAATGTCAAATAACCTGTTGAATCAATACTCAGTAATTATACATTTTCGAATAAAATGTTTGAAACACAAGTTGAACAACATAAGGAGGGGCACTTAACCATTATTTTGGCCTTAATTACTCCTATAGTTTTCAAGACATTGCC
>QYTT01088898.1:2827-28571 GCA_006980735.1 Dasypogon diadema | reverse complement strand
GTGAAGTGGGGGTATAATGTGTCTAAAGTAAGAATACGGCTTTGGGCTAGAGCTTTATGTCAACTGATTTTGGTACCTCTTTAATTTATTTTCACTATTTTCCATCGCCCAATATCTAATTATGTTATCATTTTATCAAAGTTTTGTAATTTTAGGCCAAAGTAAAGGGCCAGAATTTTTCTCCTATTAATTTTTCACTGTCAACAAGCCATCGAGAAGAGGACAAAGAAGGAAGAAGAAATCTCTTGCAACTTAGGTGAAGCCAAAAATTTTCTGAATGTGTGCGTGTTTGACAGCTTGGGCTAGAAAATTTCCATACACACATTTCCTGGGTTAACATGACACTGACAGCCAACTGCATTTGCCATCAAGAATTCAAACTCAGAAAATTTTCCATTATAAAACTTTACGGATGACGTAGTAAAATTTCCCCAGCCCAAAGAATAAGAAAACGCATTTTAGCATAAAGTTTTAGAAAGTTTTACAAAACTTTGGGTAGACGAACAGACTTCAAAGTTTTATAAAACTTTGAGTAGACGAACAGATTCGACAGGTAAAGTATTGAAACAAAATCAACATTATAAAAACAGGGAGGACAATGCATTTTTTTCTTGTCTACAGCTCATCAACCATCGACCTTCTCCTGAACTTTTTTAAATGATTTCTCATTAAATTTCATTTCATTTGCCATTCATTCATATATCTGTACATCTTCGATTTGATGGTATTTGAATTTGAATGTCGAGATTGCTACAAGACTTTCCTTGATAGAGCGGCATCCAAGGAGATTTCTTTCCGTTTGCACAGTATGTTGCTTTAAGACTGTTTTACAGTCGCCTAAACTTAAACGGTTTCATTTGTTTGTTTTCTCTGTTGTTTTGGAGTTGCTTCTTTTTTAAATTAAGCCTGAAATGCAATGAATACGACACGACATTGTCGTCGACATTTGTCGTAGTAATTTGTCGATTCAAATTTAAGACTAGTCAGGACAATTTCAAAAACGCAATTCCAAATCAAGAATAGTCTTAAAGTGATCATCAAATAAACCTATTGGTTCCAAATCTTCCAAATTAAAAGTCAAAATGAAGTGAGGTTTTCCATTTAATAGTCGTACCGCTGTACAATTGCTGCGATAGCGAAAATGGTCTTCAGGACAAAATCTTTAGCCTTCTAGTGGCATACAAATGTATATAAGTGCTTCCTTTAACTTATAGTTAGTAGATTGAAAATCCCCATAGACGCACAAATAAATCTTTTTTTATGTCCGCCGCGAATCAATGAAGAAAATTAAATTGTACTCTTTTTCTCGTTATAATTTTGACCAATAAAAAATCTGTTACAAATGCAATAGGTTAAGTTTACTAGAAATTAAGAATGCACTCGACGAGACAAAGAACTCTTTTTCTTTATTTTCATTGCTGTTACTGCCCTTGAGTACAATCAAGTTGTCAATCACAGTATGACACAATTTTCATTCTGTGGGAAGCATTCTTTTCAGTTTAAAGCCTAAGTAAAATTATAATTATTTTTTTCTGTTTCGATATCAAATCACATTAGCACATATTACTGCTTCCGAAAATAGCATGAGAAAAGGACTATAAAATCACACCAGAGTAAAAATAAATCTGAAAGACATAACGCAACGAAATCTGCTTTTTTAATTTGCACAAATAACAAAAATCGTTAGCATACAAAAAGGTGCAAAAGATTTTCTTTTCCATCCTTGCATTTGTTTAAGAAAAAAAAAAAATGATCTGCCATTTGTTACTTGATAAGAATTTTGCGCAAAAGATATCAATTATAAAAGCAATCTAAATCGTTGTTTATTACTCAATACGCCTAATTTTATTTTATGGCACATTCCTGTACCCTTTTCGTGAAATTTTCAATTTTATCCTTGTGAAATCTTTTGGCTCTTCAGCTTTGTTTTAAAAGCCGTTTATATATTTATTCTTAATATAACATAGCATAAGAATTATTTACTCGTTATCAGATTTTATGTAAATACATATAATAGAAAAATAATGAAATAAAATTTTATTGAATATGTCCTTGTGTGTTAAAGTGTAAATTTCTATTCCTTCACACCATATTTAATTATTTATAAATTTCTTTCGGATTTTCACACAGTGGTGCTTACACTTATTTCCGGCTTGTACTATTAGGTTTTAGGCTAAAAAGTTACCACCGATACATTTGTCAAAACCTGAATCAATAAAGTTTGTTTGTAAATGTAATTCGATTTTAGTTTTCTTAACGTTCCTAATTTAGTTTATAGACCTGCTGCCCTTAATGTAATAAGTAAAGAGAATTGCGGACGTCAAAAGTATTTTTCCTAAAGATCCTTCTAAACATTTCTCCTATTATTTGCGTTTACCAAAAGATTTCGTTTCCAATTATAACATATTTAAAAATAGTCCGTAGGAAGACCCACAGGACTATACAAGTCATGAACCAAAAATCATGGAATGCGTTACGAAAGTGATTCGATTCGAATGTCGTGAAATGCGATCTTACAATCGGAATTCGAAATCGTTTGACACATCCGCTATCGAAAATTTATTCGATGACAGTGACGCGATCACATTTGTTGTTTTCAATTCGAATGTGATGCTTTGAAATGTGAGTTTTTAATAATTTGTATGTATTATTAGGTAATTTAAATTTTACTTATTTCAGAGAAGGAACTACCAAACAAAAGCAGTTTGAAATATTGGCTTCCGTTATGGAAAAGAATCGTGACTTGGCCAGAAAATTTTTACCAACTAAGGATGCAAGAATTAAAGCATATATGCTTATGGGAAAGTGCACCTGTGCAGCTTAATGGAAGGAACTTTCCGTTGACTTGTTTCAAAAGTAGATGTGGAGTGATCAGATCAGATAAGGTTTAGTATAATCCATACTAATATTATAAATGCGAAAGTAACTCTGTCTGTCTGTTACGCTTTCACGCCTAAACCGCTGAACCGATTTTGATAAAATTTGGTACAGGGATAGATTAGACCTTGGAGAAGGACATAGGCTACTTTTGTCGTGAAGGGGGTGAAATAGGGGATGAAAATTTGTATGGGAGTCCGTCATTATTGAAGATAAAACCATGAAACTTTGTATTTAGGCGCGTGATAAGAAATAAATAAACCATTTCCAAGCGTTTTTGAAATTTCAACCTACATGGGGGTGAAATAGGCGATGAAAATTTGTATGGGAGTCCAAACAAATATATCTATGCTTACTATATTTATCGGAGAGATATACATGTTAAGGAAATGCACCCGAGACATGTGTGGAAAAACGGAATACTTAAACATTTGCCGTCTAAACATATACGCGTCGCGAGCGTGGGACAAGTGTGCCGCATGCATGTGAATATTAAAATTTTGCGCTGCAACGATTTCGATTTGTTTACAGGACTTCTTGCTTTCTTATAGGTATTTTGCTTATTTTTATTATTTCGACATTTTATTTATGCTTCTGATATGCCTTTCAAATGCAAATCTAATCTAACGCGTATTTCTAGCAGAGCTCAAAGGATGGAAAAACAAAAAGCGTAGTTTATAAAAAAGATATTTACACAGCAATTTGTATTTGTATTATTTGCAACATTAGTATTCTAAAAATAAAAAAGACAGCCCACAGTAACTATTCCACGCACATGAAGTCGCGGGCAAAAGCTAGTAAACAATAAATGGCTGGAACATGAGTTTTTAATATCGAATGTAAATAACCAATATTCCGTTCGCACAAACGAAGTAATTATTTTGGAGTAAACAAGGGACGACATGTCTGGAACAACGGAAATATTATCTTCACTAGAAACCGCTGAAATCTTTGCATTCATTTTTTAAAATAAAAGGGAGAAATTTTTAGTCACCTTTATTAAACTTTGAATTTAAATCATTTAATAAGTGTCACTGTTTAGCGCGAAGTTGGCAACAAATCAATATCTGATGAAATCAGATAACATTCTTTAATTTTCATCAGGTATTATTTTCTAAGCAATGCGAACCAATTACGCATTTCGTCTATCACTAAACACCATCGCATCGTAATTGAAATTCGTATCGAATTAACTATCGTATCGCATTCCATGATAGGGGCACTTCTTTTTATGAACACTTTAGGGTAGCTAGGAATAAGTAATTGAACATGTCCAAACATAAATCATTCGACTACTTCCTCCTATGTTAAACCATTCATGAAAAACCATTTTTGTATGAGTGCAAAATCGCAGTTCATGGCTTTATATAGTCCCGCAACCATTGTAGTTATGAATTCGACTGCAGTGCACAAAAAGTTATAGATTTAGGGAAAATATGATAAAAATAACATTAATTTTTCAGGATAATGGCCTAAAAAACTGAAATCACGAAAAATTGACCTATTTTCGTCATTAATGTGAATACTTAATTAAATTCTTTTTTGTTTTGAAATAATATTTAATAGATCTATTTATTGAGCCTATGCGGATTAGTTCGTACTGCTTGGTGAAACTTTCTGTATTTCATTTTCTGTTCAGGATATATCTACTGCGTCAAAGCAAAGCCTTGGTTTTGAAATAAAAAACTAGAATGGAAAAATTAGATTACGTAATTAAACACAGTAAACATTAATATAAACTCTTCTTTCACATCTTTGCTGTTCTGCTTAGCCGTATGAGTGCCAGACGGCGCGATCGTGCCCCTCCAGCTCACTGTTGAAAAGTACCAGCGAGTGTGGCACTCAACTCTGCTTATAAATTAGTCTTTAAATTTTCTTCTTACATCTTTTCAGGAATAAGTGGTTGCAAATTGCATAATTATCCGACAAGAATTTTTATCTAATATTAAGTAAAGCCCAGAAACATGATGCAAAAAAACAAGAGGGCGTCTGGCATTTTCGGACCGGATTTTTGCAAAGGGCCTTGGCACTCAAACGGTTAAGGAGTTTCACAGTATACTTAAATCTTGTCTGCAGAACATGAGTGCTGAAGTAGTGTTGAGTGCTGAGAAGGGTCAGAGCAAAGACTTAAACGAGTCTTGTGTTCTAAACTGATCCAACTCTAGTGACTGCATAGGGGCACAAGAATACCTCCCAAACTCCGTGATAGCGCCTACACCTACTCATCGATTTAGAACATGCTGAAGATAATAGCTACAAGGAGATTGCGTCCATTATTGGGAAGTTTAGGAAAGTAGACATTACAGAATAGATACATTGTCGCATTACAGTTTTTCAGCCGCCATTCAGATTTAGGGGCTTAATACTTGTAAAGAGGAAAACATTTCAGTGATTGTAGTGGAGTGTGGCTTTAGATGGAAGGATAGTCATGTTCCTTCTCATAAACTATACGCCATAATTGAACCACTGCTGTTGAAGAGAATCATTTGCTGTGTGCAAAATATCCGCGCAGAAGCAACGATGTCGTCTACAACGTGGAAGAGGAATATTGCAGCCAAAAAAAGCTGTTGAAATTACTAAAGACGAGCCATCCTGCCTGACGCACATTGATGAATGCGCTCCGAAAAATGAGCTTACTTTAAATAAATTTTTGGACAATACGAAATAAAACACTTTTTTTCAAAAACGTAATCCTTTATTTGTTCTATACAAAAGTAGTGATAACCCTTAATTTAAACAAATCACTAACTCAGTAGTTCTGAATATTTCATGCTAAATTGATTCAAAATTTACTTTTGTACAAATTTCTAGCATCCAAAATATTGTTACGTTCGATTTCGGGTCTATTAATGTAAACAAATTCAAAGGTATCAAATTACACGGTTCTAGAGAGTTATCCAAATTTAATTTCGTAATATTTACCAGCATTGGTATGATTTCCTTTACATATTTCAAATAAACAACCTTCCTTAACATAAAAGAAATAAAGTAATTAAGCTGTGAAAATTGTCCTCAATCTTGGTGTACTATACAAACAATAAATCAAATTGTTAAAAACTTGTTTAAAGTCATTCTTTCACCTGATGATACAATTGTTCCATCGGCCAAGTAATAACAGAAAGACTTGTCAGTTCCTTGGGCAGGCTGTGAAAGTTTTTTCTTCGAACTTCTGCCTGACGATGCCTCGTTCAGGTTGTTGTAATTATTTCTTTAAATTTCCTTTTGTAACGTAATATAAGCTATTTTTGCTACCAAAGAGGGGAAAATATACAAATCAAGCTTAATAACAGAACAGATTTGCTAAACGAACGAGATACATTTCGACTTTATTATATTAAGTATTTGTAAATGCTTTTGTGCCTTAAGCGCTGCCAAAGTAGCACAAGTTTTATTGAGGTATAAAAAAAGTGTCGTGCATAAAAAACTGCCAACAATTAACATTACCAGTAATGTGATATTTTAAAATAGCCTTTAAACGTTAAAATTTCCATAATTTTATTAGAGGTCTCGCTTTGCATTACAACAAGATACTCCAATTTGAACACTACAAATATTTTCCGAACCATTTGTGATCTACGGGTGAAAGCCATCGGTGGCAGCCGCTTAAGTTATTTTGTATAACGTACTTCATTGTGTAGGGATTAACATTTTCAATTTCTTTTCGTTTTTCCTCCTCAGCCATTTTCTCCATCATTTCTTGTGATACAACCATCGCGCTGAAGGGAAGTATATGGGCCACAGTCTCCAAAAAAGGTTTTACCTCGGCAAACTCACATGTGCCCCCCACTTCTACTATTACTCGGCCGCTCTTGACCGGTGTTACATAGTGATCTATAGCACCTTTCCCACCACCCATCCTTTGACCTTGCCCCTTTTTAGTAATTGGTTGCCACGGAGCCGGTACTCTCCAAATAGCAAACATCCTGTTGGCATCCATGCCCCTACCTATTGTTAGACGCATCATTTCAAAATGGCCCCAACGGAGTCGACCTCCTCCAGTGGCTATAATACCATACTGTTTATGAAGCAAAGTATTGTGTACAAGTTCAGGTCCGCGCATTAATTTTAGTCTTTTCTGCATTTTGGGTGGTCGTAAATTGGATGGGTACTGAGGCACCCTTTCCATTATTCTTAATTTTGCTCTTTCAACAAATTCAACATCTGAAATATGTATTTTATGATTTTTACATGTAACAACTAATGGGAATATATTCCTTACGATCATATTTTGTCGGCGGAGGAAAGTATTTTAATCCTGCCACTTGCATATGCTTCACCGGATTGACATCTAAAAAAATTATTCACCTTATTCTACTGAGTCCAACTGCACAAAACCCACACTTACTGTTCATACAATGTAAAATCCTGCTTCGAATAGTAGTCAACATCTTTACCTAACTAAAATTAAATAGCCGTTCCATAAATTAATAAAAATCGAATTATCTCCACAGAACTTCAGCTTCACGACATCAGGTTCTTCTTCTTTACTGGGTTCTGAAACAAGTAAGTCTGGGATGGAAGATCAACGTATGTAATCCAATAAATATGTAAATACCTATCTAGTTACTTTCTCAAGAATTTACTTAAATTAATGAACAAAATGATGAAATAAATTCAGTTGGAATAAAACAAAAAGCTCTCCTACAGTTTAAATGTTTAAATCCCTAAGTTACCCAAATCGTGTTCCACACCCAAAAATGAAGAAGAAAATAAACTCAACGACTCAACGAAAAAGAAGAACAAGATATTGACATTTCTGCTTTTACCACGTGCGGGTGCTTTACTGCTTTTCAAATCGGTGGAATTGTTATTAGCTTCGCGGGTTAATTTTGATTGTAATTTTTACATAATGGTTTCGACTATGGTTCGTGAGAACCAGAAAGATGACGAAAACAACAGTAATTCCAGCAAGGAAGTGTCGAAGGATGTATATGTTATTACACAAGAAATTAAAATGATTAAATCCTTAGCTGGAAATGATCCCAAAGTACGAGAAAAACAATTGAAGAAACTTGCTAAGTGGTTTAATATTCGCGCTAAAAGCTCTTTTGGTAAGGCGGTACTGTTTTAATACTGTTAAGTTTTTATTCTATTCAGGAAAAAGTCTGCTAATGCAAGGCGTGGGTAGTTGTGTTTTTTTTTTTTTGAATACGAAGACACCAACCCAGTGTGATTTTATTGCAGAATGGATTTTTAGTTTAGAATTAAAATTTAAACACGAATAAGGGTTCTTTCCATGCAAAAGAATCCTGGAATATGTAGGATCAAAGGCTGCAGAGTAGTATTTTAGTAAAAATCTTGTTTTTGGAGCGACTTCGGACTATCAGTGGCTCCAGAAATCTCACTCCGACTTGCACTACCACCAGAGAATTTCGCTTCGAAATGTTTATCTCCCAGATCCGTCCGTTCCACAGAAGCCGTCGGTTACTATTTTTTAGCTTTGGGTACGAGAATATAATTAAGATCTCATGGGCTTGTTTCGGCCAAAACAACATAAATACATTGTAGCTCAAAAAATATGCTAACAAAAGAGGTCTTCTGACTTATTCAACCATTTTCGAGGCAAACGTCTAACAAATTTGCAATCTCTGCAATCTGTGGGGAAAAGCACTCTCCTTTCCATGTCACCTCGGGGGTAGAGTGAGGTCATTCCACAGAAAATCGACCAACTCTGTGAATTTTTGACACGACCATCACCGATTTTGATGAAATTTCGTACATATACTGTACATTAGTAGAATTTTGTGTGAAATATATTTTTTGAGGAGTTTGAGTACTTTGAAGTTAGGAAAAAATTGCAAATTTTGCGCGCTGGGCGTGTTGCAGACTGGGCGAACAATCAACATCACCAACTATGGGACGTGCCCTCTTTTGCCAGAGTGAGCAAGGAATTTTGGGTTCTATTGAAAGCCAACTCAGCATCTGACCTCCTCTGACCAAATAAACCGTCGTTAAGATTGTTGGTTTCTATTCTGACAGGACATAGTTTCCTAACAGAGACTGTGACACACTTCCTGTGCCACTGCCCGTCACTTTCTTGATGAGAGGGTATCTTGGCCTGTACTAAATCGACCGGGTGACTGAGTGACCGATAGAATCCGTCCCGCCTACTTATACTCTCGTTGGAAGAGCAATGGGCCTATAATGGCCTAAGTTCGAGAGAGACCCTCGCGGTCCCACAACCTTTAAATAATATAAAAAAAAACATATTTGCCAATTGGATTTTGTCCCCTCAATAGTGTAATATTAATTAACACCAACATTTCTAAAAATTTGTAATAGTATTGTAATTTATACACCTTTAAAATTGACAGCCTTTACGGACGATGATTTTCTTCGCATATGGAAAGGATTGTATTATTGCATGTGGATGTCAGATAAGCCTCTAGTACAAGAAAGCCTGGCGGACAACCTAGGATCACTAATTGATTGCTTTGAAAATATCAATGTCAGCATCCAGTTTTTTGGCGCTTTTCTAAAGACAATGAGTTTGGAGTGGTTTTCTATAGACCAGTGGAGGATGGATAAATTTTTGATGGTAGAATTTTTTCCTGATAAAATCAATTGCTTTCGAATATTTCTATATGTTGCAATTTTAGTTAATAAGGAAAATGTTCCGGTACATGTTTTACGCAATGAAAAACAATAGTTGGTCGAAAGATAGTATCGAACAATTAAGTTTTCAACTTTCATCGACAGTCTTAGACACAAAGGTCATGGCAGGTTTGCCGATGCATGTTGCAGATGTATTTCTAGAGGAGTTGGGTAAAGTTGCAGGCGGCGACATACCTGGAGAATTGGTTGCAGAACTAATAAAACCTTTCGTTATTTACGTGGCCCGACACCATGATCTCAAGCTGATGGGTTATGTGAAAAATCGCATTTTTTATCATTGGTTGTGGCAGAGCGATAGAGGTCGTGAGTATAGTGAGAAATTTAATGCTTGGAAAGAGGTGATTTTCTTATTATGTTTATAATGTTCAAATTTGACGTTATTTTATTTTCTTAGATGGGATTTCCTACAGAGTCTATCAATGACTTAGAAAAGGTGGAGGAAGAAGTTTGTGAGGATAGTGAAACAGAGAAATCGGTGCCAGACACAAAGAATCTAGACCCGAGAGCAGGAAATGTAGATGTTTTTGTACCTGAATTACCTGTGAATGTTTCACCGATTATAGCTCTTCTTGAAAGCATCCAATACAAAGAAATTACCAACACCAAGAGTAGGAAAATTTTAAGAATTATCCTTAATAAGTAAGTAACTCAAATTCCGTTTAAAAGTCGTAAAAGCGTGCGGTGCCACAGTTAGGACGCTTTATATTCACTTATTTGCACTCACTGCATTTACTTGCCCCAGCGGTTCCTTACAACTAAATTTAACTAAAAACAACCACATCAAAACTAATCTTTACTTCCTGTTAATTTTCTTGGAAATTATGTCGGTTAGTAGTGTACGGCATTTGCATTTATCCTTACTATCTTATCATTTTTATCGGCCAATTGGGATTAGCATACTCATAGCAATGATATTAATTTTTACTTGCAGATACAAAGCTTATGAAAAAGGAGAGTTTCCACTTGGAATCAAGAAAATCTATAAACCACACCTGGAGCCAATGAAGCCCTTAGTTAAAAAGAAAGTTGTCGAATTGGAGAATCTAGAAAATGAACTCTACTCCACTTCTAGAAAATTAAAGAAACTAAGCAAAAAGAAACGAAAAAAATTACTTGCTTCTATAGATTTTAATAATGTGACAGAAGATAATTTTGAAGAAGTTTTGGAGTCTGTTTTACCGGGCAAAAAACGTCCTCATTCCGATGATTGGTTAGAAGAGGAAATTGAAATACCAAGAAAGGTAAATAAAGTAGAGAGTAAAGTCGAAAAAGATGCAAAAAACGTAGAAGATGCCGATAATAATGTAAGCAACGATTGGTTGGAGTCCTTGCAAACAAATGAAAATGACGAATCTAAGGAGAATACTAAACAAAATTCTACTCAGGCAAATGATACTAGTGCAGCAGGCACGAAAACAATGTCTGAATGGGACAAACCTTTAGAAGACGGTGAAATTGAATATTATGTTCCTTCTCGAAAAATCAAACTCAAGGAAGCAAATAAGGAACATTCTTCTCAAACGCTAGTAATCAATCCATTTGCAAAGAAAAACAAGAAAAATATTACTGGTAACAGAGTGCTTTTGGGGAAAAGTATGAAAGCCCATAAAAAACCCAACACAAATGAACACAGTACAGCACTCTCTAAAGAAAAAAAGGTAAAAATTGTCTTGCAAAAAAATACGGCTCAAAAGCCCAGTGATTACATAAAACAGGTGAAGAGCTCACCTCAACTTCCTTATGATTCCAGTAAACAACCAGTCAAAAGCCTATTAAAGCCAAACCTCTTACCTAGCCCAATTAATCCATTTTATAAAAAGAAAATAGGTTTAAAAATAGATAAGCCGTAGTGTTAGGTTTTATGCTTTGTATAAATAGTATCACAAATATACTAGGTTTACAACAACACTGCACCCGTTTCTGATTTTTAGTCCTATGTGTTTATAATGGCGCAATTGTAATAGAGATGTAATTGTTATGTAGTATTTTATTTTAGATGTTTTGGTCAAGGCGGGCCGTTTGGAAATGATGACTGCCAATATCCGATTCAAACTTTAGTGAGTGCGTCTTAAATTTTCCAAATATTGCTTACTGAATCAGACTCTTTAACTTATAGCCAAAATTCATTTTTGGATGTGAAAAAGCTCCTTATATCTTTTTTTGTATTCGTATTTTCTCTAGTATTCAGTTACAGAAAGAATGACTTAAAAAAAAACAGTTAAAAATCCATAAGGTATAAATGATTCTGTAAATGCTTGTACGATGGACAGATAAGAAAAAAAACAGGTCATACAATCTGATATTTTATTTATAAAAAATGCGCAAATTATTAATTAACTGGAACGAATTGAATAAGGCATTTAATACGGCGCAGTAGAGCTTCGATGAAACCTTTATCGGCAACTGCCCATAAAAAACCCAACACAAATGAACACAGTACAGCACTCTCTAAAGAAAAAAAGGTAAAAATTGTCTTGCAAAAAAATACGGCTCAAAAGCCCAGTGATTACATAAAACAGGTGAAGAGCTCACCTCAACTTCCTTATGATTCCAGTAAACAACCAGTCAAAAGCCTATTAAAGCCAAACCTCTTACCTAGCCCAATTAATCCATTTTATAAAAAGAAAATAGGTTTAAAAATAGATAAGCCGTAGTGTTAGGTTTTATGCTTTGTATAAATAGTATCACAAATATACTAGGTTTACAACAACACTGCACCCGTTTCTGATTTTCAGTCCTATTTGTTTGTTTTATAATGGCGCAATTGTAATAGAGATGTAATTGTTATGTAGTATTTTATTTTAGATGTTTTGGTCAAGGCGTTCCGTTTGGGAATGATGACTGCCAATATTCCATTCAAATTTTAGTGAGTGCGTCTTAAATTTTCCAAATATTGTTTACTGAATCAAAGACTTTAACTAAAGTATGTGAAAAAGCTCCTTATATCTTAGAAATTTGTATTCGTATTTTCTCTAGTATTCAGTTACAGAATGATTAAAAAAAACAGTGAAAAATCCATAAAGTATAAATGATTCTGTAAATGCTTGTACGGTGGACAGATAAGAAAAAAAACAGGTCATACAATCTGAAATTTTATTTATAAAAAATGCGCAAATTATTAATTAACTGGAACGAATTGAATAAGGCATTTAATACGGCGCAGTAGAGCTTCGATGAAACCTTTATCGGCAACTGCTTCCGACTGGGTGGTGCTTATAAGTTGTTTGCAGAATGTTTCATTAAAAATCGATACCAAACTCTTTTTTAAATTACTTATATCATCCGAAGTTACCTTCCATCCAGCTTCTGCTGGAGATGTAATAAAAGCTACAAAATCATTTTTCATTACAATAAAATATTTGAAAAGAGAACAGATTTTATTACATTCGCTAACAAAAGATACCGTTCTATTGCTGGTCTGATAGGGACTCATTGGTATTGCACGCCTCATATAAAAATCTAGATGCGTCCACAACAAGTATAAACACTGTTCCGTAATAAATATACAATGCCCCAATTCAGTTTGTTTATCTGTTAAACGTTCCGTCAAATTTGTATATTGTTGCCGAGCTGAAATATTTAAAAAAAAGTCGATATCTTCCTTCCCTTCGTTAGTACAAGTTTTATAAATACCCGACACATCCAAGCTTATGTTTGGTAATGACGTTCTTTGGCGTAAAAGTCCATCGTATATTAATTTTTGTCGATTATAATGTTCAACCGAGTTTTTGAGTTGACTGACTACTACGCCTAAACTTGGCGAAATTTCCAATGTACCGGCTCCTCTTGATTCCGTCCTAAGTGCACACATATGCAACGAAAAGATAAATATTGTAATTGAAAAAAAAAAATTAAAAATTCATATTTATTCGACTCAGATATTTGTTAATGTCCGTACTACTAACAGGGTCTCTTTGTGATCAACTTAATTTGCAGAAGCTAAGATAGTTATTTACTGAAGCAAGGAACCTTGCCATGAGTTCTGCCCCTTATACAAAGTCGCTTAATGTACTGAAGAAATATATAAATTACAAACAAACAAAAGTATTCAAAATGTCCACATCTTGCCGCTACACACTTTTTTTTAAAGCGATCCGATCACAAGTAAACCGCCGCAAAGCCCTGCTTCTATCGGTATTGAGACTGTTGCTTTCATAAAATCGGCTTTTAATCCGTCAACATTTCAACGAAGATTGGAGTGAAACCTCTCCTCTAAAGCATTTCACAATCGCTCACACTTAGATCTTTCGGATTGAGATCTAGGCTCCCGGAGGGCAAGCCCCATTTCTCGTTTCTTTTGCATTCTTTTGATGGCGGCTGAATTCATTCTTATTTCGCGTGATCGACTGTCTTTTGAATCTTTGGATTTTTTTGAATTATTTCCAACAATTTTAAGTACCTACTCGAAAATTTCAGATAGAGTTTTTCTGTGCTTGTGCAACGCGTTCATAACAATGCAGTTCTTTTTGATACCCCATTCTATGTTTACTGCGCTACGTATCGGGTCGAAATGTTTTACTTAAAAAAAAACCTAAAATAAACAAATCCATGAGTGCCGCTTGAAAAGTTTGTAAAAAGCCCTGATAATTAGTGACGGCACGACTACGCTCTCTCTCTCTCGAAAAAATACAGGACTGAATTATAATGCCGTCTGAGCACTTGATTTCGGCGTTATAAACATGGAATTCACATGTTCTTTGATCGAACAAGTTTATCAATCTAAATATTACTAATTTACAAATGTTTTAAACGCCGACGAGCGGTTAAATCACATTCGTTTTCGAATAGTCTGCAACTTAATAAAAATAGCTTTCCCTTCTTGAAATAACCGCTTGAGATATCGATCGCCCTCCTCCGGGTAAGTGTCGAAAAGTGCCAGCGAGAGCGGCTTTAACTCTGCTCATAAATCATTCTTTAGATATTTTTCTCCTTATTGGCCATTGACAGTTGTTCCAACGAGACTTACACCTTTTCAGGAATCAGTGATTGATCATCGTGCAATTATCTGACAAGAATTACCACCAAATATTAAGCAAAACGCGGAAAAGTGGGACAAAAAAACAAGAACGTGGCATTTTTTTGACCCGATTTTTTAAAAAAAATCCGTGGAACTCAATAATAAAATAAAAAATACAGAATTATTGGAAACGAAAACTCCTGTAAGTAGTACATTATTAATTAAAAACTCACCTCTGTAATAATTCCGAAATATTTGGTGCAAATAAAATTCCTGTTGTTCGATGATCTGCCGAGTGATTCGCTATAGCATTGCGACAATACAGTGCCACGTTCGAGGCAATTTCCAAGAAATACTTCACATGCTGAGCTTTATTTTTATCCGTCGGCTCATATCTAAAATGTAATACGTATAAATTTCTTATTTTACAATTATTTTCCTAAGTATTACGTAAGATTTTCCGATTTAAACATTTCCTTTAAGACAGACTCACTAATAATAAAACGTGAGAAAAGTGCGAGCATTAATCGCTGTAATCTATACAAATGCACACCGATTTCTTGATTTGAATTGGGTTCAATCAATGCAGTAAATTCCTAAAAACAAAACATCAAGTAGAGAGGAAAACATTTAAAAGAGTATTTTACCTGATTTGCCGTCCTTGCAATTAATCCAGTTATACAGGATAGTTCTTGTAACAAACCCAGACGTAAGTAAGGTGTTCCAGCTCGTAGAATTACCTCAATCATGTCTCCATGTGATAACAGGAAGTGCACAACTTGTGTTACCACAGAATGGTTTTCTGATCCTAATGTTGAAATGATTACGTCACAGAGACTTAGTGCCGGGAATAAAATTTGCTGATATCGTGCATCGACCGGTGGAACAAAAGAATTCGTTTGCATTTGCAAAGTATAGTTGTTAATTTGAAAATCTGGATGCAAATCGAACACCTTCATGCTGGATAAAACTCCCAAAATTCTGTCTTCTAGTAATAATTCTGCTCCAACATATGAACCAGCCACTCTACATAACATTGCCATTTTGGACTCATACACGTACAATGATCGCATATTTTCGGGGACGTTTTTCAAAACCCCACACAAACTTTGGTCGGATTTCATTACGCTGTTAATGATATGAGAAAGGTAACCCCGTCTCGCGATAAAATTTGTGAAGTTCGTTAATGTATCTACGTCAAGGAGGGTATTTATGCAAGAGAGAGCAAGCATTTTGCAAATATCATGTCCACCGATACAGTCGTGGCAAAGTATATCAATTAGTTTGTCTCCAAACGATGTGAATACCTCGATGGCCATTTGAATTTGATTTATTTCTTTTTCGTCGTGGTCAACGCTAGTCATTGACCTATCAAGCCGCGACACATAACTGAGGAAATTCATTCATTTTCAAATTATGTACACAAATTCGATAATCATTGCAAAAGTTTGCCAAAACTACGCACGCTAAATTTTCGCTATTAATTTCTTGTCAATGCCCTAATATGTTTGCTGTTTGCGTAATTTTTGGAAACTTTTACAGTTATAAACTTACTATTCGTCTTCTGATCGAGAACTAGAATCACGGCAATTTCCTTTCACAATATGCATAAAATTTAGCAGGGAAGCATACAAATTTATCCGCAATTTTTGAGATGTTACTCCACTGACAATTATCCAGTCAACGATGTTCCTTAAAATATATTTTAAACTGAGGGTATTGGATTTTGGTGAAGTTATTAGGTTCCTTCCGGTTGTTGTTCCCATAGTGGTTTGAGATTGCACACCGGTAAGAGCAGGTAAACTTGTCTCTGAAAAATATCAGACGAAATCGTATTTTTTATTTGTTTAAAAAAAATTTATATCAAATACAACAAATTTGCAAGCAGAGAGGTCCTGACATATTAACGAAAAAGCTCACAGAAAAGATAACCTATGGCAATTGCGTTTCCAAACAAGAAACGCGTTACAGGTTTACAGCAAGCTGAACGCAGGACACTTGCATCAACATGAGACGCTCGAATTCAGAGAAGCATTAAGAAAGAAAAGCGTATTATGAGGAAGAGAAGGGACTCCTCTATGGTCCTGCCACAGATGATTAAGACACTTCGAAAATTTTGTTTTTACAGCCTTTTCAAATTAAAAAAAAAACCATCTTCGAACGCCTTTTTCTCAGAATCAAGTTGTAGGAATTGGCGGGCATGATAACTCAAACACAGAGCCTTAAATCTACGCGAAACTTTTACAGATGTATGTATAAAACATGTATCACTATGGCGTGAATTACAACTAAGTCAATTCGTGATTTGGTGAATTTTTTATACGCCGAAGTGAAGATGAAAATTTGCACTAAGTAAGTGACCGTCATTTTTACAATTCTGAGTCAATCACCCTTGTCTTTGTAATATGATTCATACTACGATATGAAATACTATAAATCCATGCCGTGCTAAAGAGCTCGCTAGGTCTTACTGATCGAAACACATTCCATTTTTCGCAATTATAATTGCATTTTATTGATCGCTTTCATTTTTGCTTGTATTTACCGACAGTGTCTCTGATCTCAGTGCCCGTATAGACCATCAGAAATTCCATTTGTAAATCTACATGGAACAATACTGATACAACAAGTGGTAATCACCTAATGCTATAACCAATTTCGCAAAATTTACAGCGAAAAAGTGAGAGGGGGTCAATAAAAGAGATGATACCAAGAAAAAAAAATCACCGCTATGCAACGACACATTTTAGAACAGTACTTGCTGAAAATAAAATTTCTCTCTGCCAGACTACAAAAGTTAAAATATATTCTATATCAGGAAAAATAAAATACTACAAAAGTGAAAAAAAGTAAAATAACCTTACCTGCATCTTTCTCAGACAATCTTTGTGCGTAACAATATCTTAAGTTAACTAGGAGCAGTAGCACAGACCCCGATGATAAATTAGCCAACTCCGACATAACCTGAACTGGTACAACCTAATGTAAGCGGGTAGTTAATTTTAACTGTTCAACAATAAAATTCGATGATGAACAAGGAAAATGTCTCACATGTTTTTTTCACTCTATGAATGCGAATGCGAGACTTTCTTGCTAGTGGAAAAATGTATTTTTTACCTTATTTAGAAGACATTGTAGAATTTCGATTAAGAGTTCTTGTTTAACTTCCCACGACAAAGAAAACGATGGAGAAACATTAAAAAGAACCTCGGTAACCTGATTGCAAAACGTGACATTTTATAAGAATAACAATTTCAAAAATACATACTTGTCCCCAGGCTTCCATAAATTTCACGGTAGCTGCACATTTATTCTTTTGGGCATTGATTTTCAGTGCAAACATTAATACTGACTCAATTTCTTGTAGAATTAGTTGCCTTTGCCCGGCTGCAATAGTACTTTGAACGGTGTTTAGTTCATCGTGTAAAATATCATGTAACTTTTTTATGTTAATCAGATTTGGACCACCTCCATTTTTAATTTCGCATTCCTAATTGAAATAAATAAATCATCAGAAAAATGTTGAGCAATTTTACTTAGTTACCTACCTTGAGGATCTGGGCAGTTAGTGAATTATCAAAAAAGTCCCATTTTGGCGGAGATAAAGATGTCGATTCGAACTCTAAGCAATCAAGAAGATGGCAAATTAGTATTTTAGTAGCTTGATCAGCCCTTTTTTTAGCAACTGCAGACTCTCCAATTCGAAGGTCTGTTATAGCATTCGAATAATGACTGAGCTCAAGTGGTACATTTTCTTGAGCGGAGTTTTGTGATACTCCTGAAACAGATAATATTAATTTTAGTAGTTCAAAACATTGTTTATCCTTTTGACGACGTACCAAGTAAAATTTTGCAAAGATGAGTAAACTGACTGACTTGATTATTTGCAGCCGTAATTTTCAATTCAATTGCAATGCACTTGAGAAGAAAATTCATTTGTGTTAGCACTTGTGAGCTTTGAAAATTTTTAAATGGTAATGCCGACGCATGTCGACACAAGAAATCATTGCAAGTTCTTAAAAATCGTAAAATAACTTCCGATGTCCGTTGATTAAAACAAAGTGAGTAGAGCAGCCCATACGCTTTATTTACAATTCTGTCCTGAGCCTCGTAATTTTCAAAGTCATTCTCTAGCAGCTGCAAAAATTTAACCATGGCAATATATATATATATTAAAAGAAATAAACAAAAAACCACCTCCAAATTGGTGTCCAACAATGTGACTAGAGATTTGGTACAATTACTGGGAAAGTCCATTACACCCGGTCTTTGTAGTTGTGTGGCCCGAATATCTTTTGTTATATCAAAGCCCAAAAGATAATGGGCTATATTAGGCGCAGGTTGAGAAAGACACTCTTGCAGGAGATTAATAACTGTTTCCTAAAATAAATTCCGTACGTTTCACATAATTAACTTACTTTGTTCGTTTTCGTATCGTACCTTTATTCCCAAATCAATTTCCTCATTGTAGTAATCATTAGCTTCTGTGGGTGTTACGATGAGCTCACCTTCCAAACATTCTACAAAACCGTGACGAATTTCATTCTGTATCCTTTCGTTGATTGTAAACATTCCGAGAAGTTGTGAATTTATATTTGGCTGCCTTGAAACAATTGTCAAAATTTTTACTGCCACTAGAGCCTGTTCTGGCAGCCAACTATTATACGTCACGAATTTCGTAATGTTTAACAGATGGTCCGGTTTACCACTTCGTGGATTTACGTCCATCAGTAGTTTATTTAAGCCAGATAAAAGTGTGGAACAGTTGGCAATAGAATGTGCATCAAAGTACAAGTCCTGGAGGTAGAGCGATCTCTCGATTATATTTAAACAGTGCAGTGCACATCGTTCTAACTTCGTTTTGCCTGAAAATGGTGCATACATATCCAACAGGGAACGCGCTTCATCAATAATATGTAACATTAATCGAAGCGTTTCAGATTTTGTGTGCATTTGAAGAAAGACATGATACCCAGGCGGAGAATTCTCCTCCTTGTTTTCGATAAAATCAGCCGGACTCACTTCATATGTTTTAACGAAGTGGTGTATTAATTTTAAACACTTTTCACCAACTTCCCATCTTTCAGCAGAATTTTTGTAGTTTCTGAAACCAAAAGAAAATTATTTAATGGAATGCTGCTTGAAAGCAGATTGGCATTGATACCTGTTATAGAATCTCAAGAAAATCTTGTCAATGATAAATGTAACATATGGATCCAGTCCTGGCTTACGTGGACCTCCTCCCAGATTTTTAGGAATAACTGTTATGCAAAGCGAATACAAAAGATCCAAAATCGCCTGGGATAAGGGATATGTTTCAGAGCGGCTTTCATTTTGCTCTATTTCAGCTTCCAATCCCCCGGTTGCTAATAAAGTACACATGTTGTGATTGACATAACAGTTTTACTCATATATACTAACCATAGGCATTTGTTGTTGGAATAGTGGTAATTATTTGTGAGACCTCCAAATTATTCCATAATTGAATGGCTGTTTCTTTCGACTTACCCAAACTCGCTAAAGTTTTTATAATGTCTGCTTTTAAGGACAAGGGTACAGAACAACTAAGCAAGCCTAAAATATAGGAAATTATTAACACCGACTACATGTATTCACTAAAGCAACATACCTAACAAAACATGCAATGGAATCCAATTTGGGTGCTCACAAAGAGCAACGCGAGCAACTTCGTCATGATCTGCAACACTTCGTATTATACCCAGGACAGCATGCAACCCCTCAATTTCTTGGGGATTTATACTGCGATTTAAAACGCGATTCCTGTATATAGTTTCACTGCTAGGATGTTGCTCTTGCCTTAAATTCCTGAAAGAGCAACTACATCATACACAAATGTGAGATATAAGAAGGCAATCTTACGCATAATATCTAGCCAATGATCCGAAAAAATGGTCCCAAGAGAGAGTAGTACTTCCAGATAAGCCAGAACCTTGTTTTAATAGATTAAAAGTATTCCGAGCAGATTTCTCACAGCTTGAAAGGCCAGCTAACATCTTTAAATATGGCACAAACAGGATAGGAGGAAGAAGCTCTCCTGCTAGACGAATGAACTTAAATAAAGAAACAGATTTCGTCGAGGTTTTCATATAATTAGCTGGAATATCCATAGGGCCCCAATACTCCAAACATAATCCAAGACCTAATTTATCAGTTCCATAAAATTTACCAACAGCCAGCATTAAAATTTCAAAATTATGATCCAAATTTGGTGGAGGGTCTAATCCCTGTTGGGCAAAACATTGTACAGTGCGGGCAGTTTCGTCTGCTCGGCCCCTAAGTTCAGTCACCTTTGAGTGCATTAATTCTATGAAATCCGTGAATAATACGTGAATACGTCGGAAAAAGAACTCCGTTCTAAAATTAAGTTAAACTATTATATAAAATCTTAAAATCATTCACTGTCGCTTACTTAAAAATAATTTCACTCTCCAAGAGGTAATAATGCATAAAATCGAATACCCGATATTGAATTGCCTCATCTATTAACTGTTCGTCTTTATCAATTATCCTAATTGAATTCTGTTGTAGATTTTGGGGCGCTTGCCTTAATGATGCCATCGCCAGACCAAATGAAAAACAAGCAATGGATTTGAGCCTGTCTTCCCAATCCCATTCGCCTCGAAGTGAGTCCATCACGTATTGAGCATAACCATTTTCACTAATAATGGGAAAATTCTGTACACTCTCTTCCCCATCTTCATGCCTCTGAAGAATGCTTGTATCGAAAGAATACAATAACGCTAGCAAAAGTGTTGTGGTTACATCATCCATGCCACCGCGGGATTCCGTTGGTTTATATTTTGATAAATGTGTAATTAATTTTCCTGTCGTCAGTTTCGGTAGTCCACATTGGGCAGACCAATTAAACAAAGCAGTGGCCAGTGCTTGCCTAATGTCATCAAATAAATCTAGCACTTGTCGATGATGTTTAGGTGGGCCGAGTGCACGATTTGCGGTCAGAATTTCCAACTATATACAGAAACTAATTATTTGAAAAGTATAAAATTTACATTTTCACAAACCTCCTTTGAGACGTCCAGTTCCTCCAGTAAATCAATAATTCTATTCAGAATATTTGACTCGTTAACCAAACTATCCGTGTAAGACGTTATAAGATACGTGATCTGAAATATGAATACAATTATGTAGACTAAATCTTAGCTTGCACCAAAATTTTACATTGTTTTATTTAGTTCAGAAACTTGGTCTTACTGGATCAAATCTTTAAATTGGTTTTTGTGTAATTTCTATCGAATCGAATGCATTCGTGGCTCCGATAAAATATTTTCTAGTTGAAGCAAGAGGGCTGAAATGGGGTACAAAATCCGTTCCAGGATAGTTCCGATGACAATGCAATAACTCCAAATCTAAGCAAGTAGGGAACACTTAGCACAGGTCCCAAGGAGCTCCTCTAAAAGATTCTGAAGGCAATTTTTGGCCTACGAACAGATTTTTTCAAACTTGGCACAAGAGCGAGGTTGCAGTGACAATGCAATATTTTCAGGCCAAAGCAAAAGAAAAATCTTCTGCCAGGCTGATTTTCTTAATATTTACTACAATGGAGTGACAATATAATACTAGCAGACTAAATAAAATAGGATGTATGTGGCAGAGGCCCCTTGAAAAATCTTGGTACCAAATATCTCGTAATTTGAAGTTTTTATTAAGAAGAAATATATTTTCCTAATAAAGTTAAAGAGGAAAAACATTTAAAGTTACATAGCTTTATCTGAAAAATTGGCTACAAAGTAGAAAACAATTTTTTAGCTATTTATAAATTTTAAAACTCTTATGATTAAAAGAAATATGGCGCTCATAGCATTGCGTTCGTGCGCTATGTAAATTCTTAAAATCACAAAGGTATTCTGAATAAAATTTGTCTGGGACTATACAGTAGCGATGAAACCTGGATATTTTTTTAAGGTATTGCCTAAGCTCAGAGGACAACCCTATGATGCACACAGCACAGCTTAGGCGGAAGGTAGGTAAAGCGGTCGAACATTGCAAAGTGTGTTTGTTCGCGGTTATATACATTGCGCGACACATGATTGTAGGCAAGCTTAAAATTTGTGATATTTTAACAAGAAGATGAAATTAAATTAAAAATTTAAAAAACCCCCGACACAAAAACCTAAGTTCCCTTTAAAAAGTAAAAAATACCAATTTTCTCATCAAACGTAGCTAAGAACACTCTCGATTAAGTCATCAATATTCTCTTTCAGTGCGGTTTCATTTGAGACCCCACTCGAGTATATTTGCCGATATTCGGTTATTCTTCCCCACTTTCACCCCCCACAACTTTTAAACGGCTCAACCGATTTTCAGCAAACATGTCTAAGAACACTCGCGCATAAGTCACCTTTAATACAAAAAAAACTAAATTGAAATCGCTTCATCCGTTTGGGAGCTATGATGCCACAGACAGACAGACAGACAGACACACACACAGGCAGACACGTCAAACTTATAACACCCCTCTTTTTGCGTCGGAGGTTAAAAAATAAAGGATTCCTAGCAAATGTATATTTGTTGTATTGAAGAACTGGGAATTCCTAATTGCGGTGTGGAATTTTCAGATGAATCTAATGCAATTTTTATGAGTCTTTTACCTGAAGTGTGCTATAAAACGGCTCATATAGTTTTATTTTGGAAGTGGGGTAAGTCCAATTTTACAACCATAGTAAAAAGTTATTTTAAAAGACTTGAGTTCCACTTACTTTTCGATTTTTGTTAAAATTGAAAAATGTGACTTACCTCACTTTGAAAAAAGCATCATATGCAAATCTTTTGAAAACATCTTGTTTTTATATGGCTTATTTTTCAGTAATTATTTATTTATCTATCCAGAAGAAATTATTGGATGTTGTAACGATTAATCGGTTCACACCACATTCATTACTAGGTCCATTTGCAACGTTGAGCCAAGATACACGTGGGCGCTTATAGTCCTTAACTTACCAATTAAACCCATTGATCTCTGATCAACAATTGAAGATTGTGTAGTTTTATTTCCTTTAAATACTCAGTCTCTTGTGGCAAAATTGAATCTGAATTTGCAGAGAGGTGAAAAATCCTTGTCGGGAAAGTGGGAGCAATATAAAAGTTGTGTCTTTTTTAGTTCACTTCGAATATCATTCTCAGTCTATAGTTTTATATGTCGATGATTATCAACACTAGAAGCAGTAATGATGAGGGACTATGGACCCACAAACAGTTTCGCATAGTTGCCATCGACTAAATAAATACCATAAGGACTTGTCAGCAGGTAGTGAACGCCTTTTCTCGACTTTCTGTGTAGCGATGTGATGTGGTTGTTGCTTGTAGCACAGAGTGGAAAAGATGGATGATTATCCGACAGGGCATCGCTAGGCAGAAAGTCGAGAAAAGCGTTAACTGCATGTGTTAGGAGCTGATTAGTTATCATGTTATTATTTGGTCGGTGATGATGCTTAATATCCACAATATGAGGCGCATTTTCGTTGACTTTGTGAGCTAATTTTTCATTTTATTTAGTAATAAAAAACTACCGCATCCAAAATACAGCTCAATACTGATGCACACAAAGTTAAGGCAAATTGGCCTCATCGCATTAAACAATTGTACGCGTCTTACTAATAACTACCCGACGATTTATTCTAATACATATTTTAATATACCTCTTTTGGTGCTTCGGTACACCACGATACACCAATTCTAGCTTGAAACAAATCTCTCAAGGTACACGCAAGTGCTTTCCTACCATCATAGTATAATAAAACTGCAACAAGCCCCCTCGGCAAACCTATAAATCATATTTATAATAACAGAGATATGATAAAGCCGATCTTTACCTGGATGATGGGGCATTTGCTGCTGCGCGGTGCACAGAAGCTCTAGGGCAATATACTCATCCAAGTCGTACATGTCGGATAAAATTATGCTCTCATCGACGAGATCCTTTGACAATATTACATGACCAGATCCAGGGATATTGATGCCTTCTGTAATTCCCTGTTTAATTTGTGCTCGATTCTTGGCATTTTTGGGCTGTAAGTTCAGAGGTTAGGTTTATTGTTGCGGTGTAGAGGAAATGCCTTCAGTTTTACCGGATTCCGCAAAATATTCGTGAAATTTTGCTTGTGCTTCCTCAGTATTATTTCCAATTGAGATAAACTCGACTTGTTTGGTTTCGTGAGTGTCTTTTCGACAAGATTATATAAATATTTATAAGGCGTCCACATATCCTCAGGCATGCCTGCAATAAATTCAAAATCTGTAGCAAATCCCCGGTGTGCTATAACCTCTTCACTCTCTTAAAGAAATAACATAATAAGTATGCTGAGCAGAGAAATATACTCACCATCAACCATTTTTGTTAATTTTAATATAAAAATTTCACTAGTTTATTTAATTTCAAGGCAATTTTCAATTTTGTTTACCACGAAACGAATGAGCGGCAAATTAATTGACAGCTACCAACGTGTACTAATTTCTGATTGTTCTAAAACGTACTAAAACCCGATTTGTCAATGGGTGCGTGAATTGTCTTTGTGTACTAATTTTTCAACTTGATTTCTCAATGGTACGTGTACTAAATTGTACTAAAATCCGACAATTGTAAAGTTAAAAAAGAGGGCACTGTAAATGACAGGTTTTTTGATGGGTAAGTAAATGATAGGTTTTTTAGATGGTGACAGGTTTAAAGTTTAGTTTGATAAAGTGAGAACTCTTAATAAGAATTTATAGCTTGTGACTTGTGGTCCAATTGGTTAAACGGCTGCCCGCGACGCCAGAGATCGAATGTTCAAATCTGGGTCTTTTCGTGGGAATTTCTTCCTTTTTTGACACTTGTTTGGTATTTTGTATTTTCATGAAAATATAGCTTAAATTTAATAATTTAATACTATATATATTTTGGACGGGGGATTTCATATTCGTCAAAACTCCTCTTACACATGGATTTTAAAATACCACGGAATGCAGTGAATTTAGAGATGAACTCCAATGAATCAAAATATTTAGTTCATTCTTCATTGAATTTGACGTACACGTTTTATAATTCCACTGTATTCAATTAAAATCCGCTTTTTCCTGATCAATATAATTCTTTCAATTGGACAAATTGAATTCTTCATTGATTACGATCGGGTAATTTATATTTCCATTCTTTGCTGTTTGCTGTTTGTGAGTCCATTTAAGATTACAATTTCTTTGCAGGTAAACGCAGATCTGGACATGTCGAAGTGGAATGATATTAGAGTCATGAAATTTTTAGAAATCTACGAAAAACACGAA
>QYTT01088897.1:8204-26307 GCA_006980735.1 Dasypogon diadema | reverse complement strand
TTTCCTTTTACCTTTGTAGCGTAGTCCGTTTACCCTATTCGTTTTACTTTTGTGGACACTCCCGTTATTTTCGTTTACGTTGTGTCTTATAGATCTTCGTTTCAATTCTGATTGAGTACTACAGCTTTTAACTATGGAAGGCCTACTACAAATTTTCGCCTCTGTTTCTTCGTTTTCAAATTCAATTGCAATGACTTGATTGTTCAACTGTAAATTCAAAACATTATTTTCATTATTCTCTTCATGAGGAGTGAGAAGCTGTGCAATTAGATTTTTGTATTGAATGGTGTTATGAGGTTCTAATTTCTACTTACAAGGGGCTTCCCCTCATTTTATTCACCGAAAGCTTTTGCCTAGTTATACGTCATCAACTGTACTGCCTAATTACGTGAAAAGCTCATTTTTTACCAAAAGTAGAATTAGGTGGCTTTCTAATTAAGATATCAAAATGAAGAAATGCATGTTGCAACTGAAGCTACAAAGCCTTCCAAGCATTTCGCAAAAAAACTTTTAACATCTGTAAACGTTTTTTGAATTCCTCCCCAGAGGCCGAGTGGGATGAGATGCACGTATACAGATTTTCTTCTCCCCTATTGGCGTGGGTTTGAATCTCGCATAGGACACGGCGATTTTTCTGGGTACCAGTGGTTGAGGTAATTCTACTGACAAGAATTGTACTTGTGAAGCTACCGGGATGTTGCACAGTAATAATGTCATGTCAAGTGTGGTTCACTTGAAATATTTGTCAGGTTAAAATTTCCCGATATCTTAATTTCCCTAATTTCCTTTCGCCTAAGTTGTGCTGTGTCCCCTGAGCTTAGAAAATACCTTAAAAAATTTTACTAAAGGATATATAGATATTAAGAAAAAAGTAACAACATAAATTGTTTTTTTTTTTTTGCTTTTTTTTATATAAAAATACAAAAATGAAAAATTTCAGTATCTTAGATATCTAAAATTCTAGGTTATCATTATTGTTATTAGGACCATAAAGTTGCTTTTCATAAAATGCAAGTTTTCAAATCACGAGCTAGGGAATACAGTCATTTTTTACCTCGAGGACAAGAAAGACCCCTTTTTCGAACCTCTTGTTCTTCTGATCTTTATCCAACTGGGAACGAAAGAGAAAGAACAAAAAGAAATTTTGTTCCAGAAACAAAACCAATTTTAGGTTTTCGTCGAACTTGTTTCAAATTGTTTTGGTTCCATTCAAAACAAAAACTTTGACAAATAAATATTTCGGTTTTTATTTATCTAACATTATTTGGAACAAAAAGAAATTGGTTTTCAGAAGGAGCTTATTTCACCACATTATGTTCAAAACAAATCGCGTGAATATAAACCAAACAGCTTACTAACTTTAACTTTTTTATATTTAGGAAATCAATTTAAATGGGTTTAAATGAAGTATTAAACCTACTTGAATTGTCTTACTGGATTAAATTGCTACCCAGCACTATACCCATTAGAACTTTGTATTCTACATTAAATTTATTCGATTGTATAATTAAAATGATACATGGGTATTATGATGTAGAGCGCAGCTATAATCTTATATTAACAAACAGTGTTTAGACCACTCGAATAGTTGACCTTTTTATGATAATTTTCTGTTGTTTGCATCATAACTCCTGCTTTTATTATTCTGTAGCTGACACGTTCTTTGCATAATAAAACTGAAGTTAAGGAATCGCGACTATTTCACACATACATAGCTTTACATTGCAAGAGCAATTAAAAACATTGTCCCGGGACAAAGTTTCATATTGTGAATTGTGCACTTTGGTTAGTTTTGTAGTGGGGGATTGCGAAATTTAATTCACTGCATAAATGAACAATTGAAAATTCCAAATAAAATAATGAAGTGGTCTGCATTTAATGTGAAAAGTAAACTATAAAATTTCTCACTATATTAGATACTTACGACGATAATATATATATTGTCGTTTGTTTTATTTCATATATCAGGAAATGTCCCAGCTTTCATAACTCAGCTTATTTTCAATTTAAATTGTTCTTGTGCATTTCGACCTTCGGAATTTGAGCCTGATATTAACAACTTATTTGCGTTGCTTACACTCCGGAGTAAACAATTCGTAGACAGTGTAGATAATCCGTAGTATTGTCTACGTAAACTTTTCGTAAATAATGTAAACTTTTGTTAGACAAAGACCCTATTCTCTAAGCTCAGGGGACAACCCCATGATGCACACGACACAGCTTACTCGGAAGGAAATTGGGGAAAGAAAGATTAGCAAATTTTAACCTCACAAATGTTGGAAGTAAACCACCATTTTTGGTATGAAATTATTACTTTGCAACATCCCAGTTGCTTCACAAGTACAATTTTTGTCAGTAGAATTGCATCAACCACTAGTACCCAGATAAATCGCCATGTTCTGTGCGGGATTCGAACCGACGTCAACTGGGGAGAAAATCTGTTTACGTCCGCTTCAGCGCGCTCAACCAACGGAGTGGGTTGTTTTAGGACAATCGAAGTATTACATTTTTTGCATTTTTTTATGGTTGTGTAAGTTTATTTTATTTATTTTTTGGCAGTCTAAGGCTGAACCCACACCTGTAAAGGGCTTTAAAAGAGCTTTTTTGTCTAGTTTGTTACTGTTTCGTTGTAAATTTTTCGTGATATTTTAGTCTATAAAAACACTTTTGCTGCTACTTATCTAGCAATAATTTTTTAGTAATGGTTTGCTTTCTGAAAGCTCTTTTATTCCACGAATAAATATACTGAACATAGCACAACCCACTCAGATTTCATGCACGTCGCATAGTAGGACAACCATAAGAAGTCACTTAACAAACAAAATGCGAGTCCAACAAGGTCCCTCTAGTAAACTTCATCGTGTTGGCTGACACTGGGACAAAGCAAAAAGTATGCAAATGGATTTCGAGCCATAATCCCAAAGGCGTCCTTCATGCGCTATAATTGTCGGTGAGGTATTTACTCGGCATTTCGGGACACGCTGCACTTCGCTCTTCTCTGCTTTTGTTCACGGATACTGACGATAATATTCACGGCACCTGATGTCCTTTTTGCTAGACACTTCCCGACACCGCAGGTTTATAGTAGCCTGCCTACTAGACGAAGACAGCAACGCCAGCCGATACCGAAAAAGTCAGTGAACCTGCTGTCGGTCGTAGATAACGCGGATTGATACCATGGGTTGATGCGGACCAAAGTGTCTCACTACACTTTAGGAAAATTGACCGCCCACAACCCAAGCACTGGCAAAATCACCAAAATTTTACGAGACGAAATAAAAAAAACATCAAAACATCCTGCAAGGCTGGTTATTCGTGAATGGTAAATTTTCATATAATTTCCTAAATAACTTTAAAACTATTTATTTTAAATTATAAAAAAATATATTTGAGACAATATAAAAAATAAATATAAAAAATATATTTGAAAAAATATAAAAAACAGCTTGCAAATCTTTTTTTAATTTTCTAATTTGGCCCCAAA
The DNA here is from genome assembly GCA_006980735.1 of Dasypogon diadema. Taxonomy (NCBI): domain Eukaryota; kingdom Metazoa; phylum Arthropoda; class Insecta; order Diptera; family Asilidae; genus Dasypogon; species Dasypogon diadema. The sequence goes on along the minus strand of QYTT01088897.1, from coordinate 22,823 downwards.
AGTGACCTCCATATTTAAAATTTATTTATTTACGTTACACGTTCGTATTTGGGCCACAGAAGTTCATATTTGTACCAAATTTCAACTTAATCGGTCCAGTAGATTCGGAGCAAATTGACTGTAACAGACAAACAGACACACAAGTGATCCTATAAGGGTTCGTTTTTTCATTCGGAAATATGGAACCCTAAAAAGAAAACAAATACGATTAGAGAAATCTTAATTTCTATCATTTTTAACGTGGCGAAAGGAAAATATTCGCATACGTTGAGCTACTAATAAAAAATCTGTTTTAAGAGACGGCTCGTGGTATTCCTTAAAAATCAACCCATCTCATATATAAATGTTGTTCTATTTGTCACTTGAAACTGAAATTTTACCAAATTTAATTTCGGTTGCACGTGTGATAAATTGCAAAACAAACAAAAAGATTAACTGCAAACGGATATTGCACACATATTCGACTGTGTTAATTAATATAAAATCAGTTTATTGGAATACCCATATTAGAAAACTAGAATGAAACAAGACACCTAAAATTGGGTTTGCTTTATCAAGCTGACTCTGATGCTAACGGAAGCATTAATGTTTCGAATAACATGCCAAATAATTCACTTAATCAATTAATTCAATTTATGTTGCGTGTACTGTGAAAAAAAGACACTTTGTGTTTGAAAAGCAATCAACGAAAATTAAATACGATGTGAAGTACGGTGCACAAATTATTTTAGTTTTAAGTGAGTTGTGTACAAACGGAAATAATTTTCATTTTCATGACTCTGGTTCCTAATGTTCGCGAAACGAGAATAAATTACTTTTTTATTTAATTTTGATAGATGAATCAACTTTAATGATGTCATTTCTTATTATCAGACTTATTAACTTTCTTTCATTCATCATGGAGTAGAAAATCCCACGTAATTTTCATAATTTTAAAAAGAGAAATATCTCAATTAATAGATAATTAATAATAATTAATAATTTGAGACATTCTTTGGGTCTCTCGCTTATATTTTCATTGTAAGCCTTTTCGTTCATCTTTCCAACACGGGTTTGTTAAAGGGAAATCGGCCACGACCACCCTTAGCAGGGCTTTCGACAGGATTGATCACTGTATTCGTGTTCATAAGCTGTCTGCTTTCGGGTTTGCTTCTGGTTTTATTGACTGGACCCGCTCTTATCTTTCTGAGCGTTCTCAACGCGTTGTATTTCGCGAGTCGCTTTCCGATTAGGTCCGTAACACATTCAAAGTGCCTCCAGGTAGCCATCTTAGACCTCTTCTTTTCGTAATTTTTTTCAATGGTCTGCTTTTGATCTCCTCCCACTGGAGAATCCTTTGCTATGCTGATGACGCGAAGATTTTTCATAAGATTTGAACTCAGCTTGATTGTCACCTCTTAAATACTGACTTAGATGCCTACTATAGTTGGTGCGCTCTAAATTGCCTCCCTTTAAACATTGAAAGTGCATTTAGATGTCCTTCTAGCGTAAAACGATTCAGCTGAATTTCAAATTCTCCATTGATGCTCACACTTTGGCCAGACTTGATTGCACTAAGGATCTAGGTGCGCTATTTAATTCTCCTTTTTCATTCGAAGATCACATTGATGCTTTTATTAATAAAGCTGACTCCTTGTTGGATTTTGTGAAGTGCCGGTCCAGGGATTTTGATGTTCCTTACATTTCCAAACTTCTGTAGTGTACTTTTGTTAGATTTATCTAGACCTTATCTAGACCTGAGAATAGACGCAATAACTTCAGAAGTGTCTTTATTTATGATTGGCTGCCGGGTGACGTTAACCATCTGGAAATTCAATCAAAAATCAGCTTCGTTAAGGTTACTTCTTGCATCTTATTCTTGTTTTTGAGTTTTATTCTTATTTTTGACTTTTATAAAAATGAATTAACGCAATATAGTAGATAGGGATAGATTTGTAGCGTTTGATGTAGATGTAGGGATAGGTTAAACACAGTATGAGCAATAAGCGGAATATACGAAGAAAATGAACCTACTAGTAAATTTTGTGAAGTAGCCAAGGTAGCCTGCGAATTCCACTGAAACATTTACCTGAAAGAAATGAAGAGTGCTTATTTAAATAGAGGACAATCTAAGATAACAAGTTATTACCAAACTTACCTGATCCGGTTTCCTGTGGAGCCGAAAATTGACTTCTTCCGCACTTAACCTCTTTGTTAATATGTATTTCATCGATTTCGCCGCGAATACTGCGAAATGCAGATTTTCTTTTTCTAGATGCCGCTCCGCCCTTATTTGGGGAGGCACCCTGAACTCAAAGAGCCCCCAAGATTTGTCAAAATATATAAAATTGGAAAAATATGGCCAGAAATGTCAAATTTTTGATTTCCACCCATACATTTAAAAGAAAAATTTTCCCGAAAAAAATTAGATTAATTCCTTAAAATTTTGAGAGGCCAAAGAACATAAAAATAGAAAAATAAAATATTTAAAATTGAACCGATTCAAATCGGTTCGAAAAATTCTCCGAAACTTGGCAAAATAGGGGCCGGAAGTTCGAATAGAGGCGATTTTCATATAAAACTTCAAGGGCGAAGCGAGTTATGTCATTCGTTTTTAGAAGGTCATACGGAGTAGAAGTGCAAAAGTGCAAAAAAAGGAATTTTTTTCTTTTGTCAGTCAAAATAAGAGAAGTTGTCGAAAAAAAGCGAGAAGAGAAGAAGTTTGAAAATGTAAGGATAGAAAGAAATTTCGAGGAGTAGTGCAGGAGCAAAGTCAGGAACTGGCGGGATTCGTCAGAGGAAGGGGAGTCGGGTCAGGTTCCAAGAGGAGATTTCCGAGTTAAGTACTCTTTTCTTACTTCTAATAATAAATAATAATAATAATAAATAATAACAATAATAAATAATGTTTATTTATACACTAAAGCTCTAAATACATCAATTATACTCATATAAACATTTTCAGATTGTGATTGAGGTCGTCTACGGGAGTTGATACACTAACATAATATTATATTCATTTAATTCCATTTCGCAAGTTTTAATTATATAATATTGCTTTCCTAGATCCTTTGTCCTTACTACAGCTTTACAACACTATTGCATTACTTTGTCTAATGTAATGTAATATCTAGGGTAAGAATATACTTCAAATTGATCTCATCCATCGTGGAGGAAAAAAGGGAAGAAAAGGAAGTAAAAAAAAGAAGAGAAAAATTTTAACTCATTTCCATCTCAAAAATTATAACTTTTCTTTTTGTCAGTTAATCCCTTAAGAAATTGTACAGATCATTCCAGTTGGCACCATTTAAAAGCCCTATAACCTATGATTCGTTAAAACAAACCTCACCTAAGTACTTCTTCTTCAAATCCCTATACATTGGGTACGTTCCTATGAAGTGAAATGTGTTTTCGACTGCACCTAAATTACACAGATCACAAGTTCCATCTGTTTTTTCCATCCATAGCTTTGCATTTAATGTTAACAATCTTCCCCTAGCATGAAAGATAAGTTTCATGAAATTCTTCCCACTTGAAGCAGTAATATATGGCATAGGGTTTAAGCCTGTCTCCAACCTTAGCATATAATTTGGCGTGTCATTAGGTAAACCAAGAATTCATTTGATAAAAAATCTTTGAACTTTCTCAAGGGAATCATATTCTCTATACCCCCAAATTTCTGATGGATAACACAAAATTGATCTTGTAACCGGATAAAACAGACTTTGTCTGAGTAAGAGACGTTGTTTTTAGTTATAAAATTATTCCAGGTACAACAAATACTTATTTTAGCCTGAGATACTCTCTTTTCGAGATGGAGCGTAAAACTAAGCGTAGATGTCAGCCAAAGATCCAAATATTTATAGGAATTTACAATATCCAGATATTGCCCCCGCATTTGCCATTTTTCACTCTTTCCAAGTTTTTCTCCATTTCTAAATACCATAATTTGGGACTTCTCTATATTTACAAATAATTTCCATCGATTGCAATATCTTTCTATGTTATCTATCATTTTCTGAATAGCCTTAGGAGTATCAACCGAATTTATTTTTACCCCATTCACTGTAAAACCTCCCCCTAGACACTTCGGCAGATCATTTATAAATATTGTGAAAAGCACCGGACTAAGTAAAGAGCCCTGCTTTACCCACGACGTTGTCGTAAATTCTGGTGAAATTCTCTCACTCCCCCATACCGTAGCTGTCGTTTTTCTATACATTTCCCTAATCATGTTAATAAATTTATATGAAATCCCTAATTCACCCAATTTATAAAACAAAACTTCTCTGTCTACATTATCAAAGGCTGCCTTAAAGTCTACAAAGAAACAGTACAGCTTTTTTCTTTGCTCAAGCTTTATGGGTATGAGAGAGATCAACACGAAAAGATTGTCAACTGTCGAGTACCCCTTACGAAAGCCAGCCTGATTTTCTATCATACTATCATTAGACTCCAGCCAACAATTTAATCTGTTGAGCAATAGACCTTCAAAAATCTTGATTACTACCTGGTTGAACTTTATGCCCCTATAATTAGCTACCTCATTGACATTACCTTTTTTATGCAAAAGGAATATTATACCTTTCTTCAGAGAACTAGGCATTAAGCTAGTAGTACACATATTATTGAAAAGGATTACTAATTTTTCTAGAAATTCTATTGGTGCATTCTTGTAGAATTCATAACCGATACCATCTGGTCCTGGAGTCTTATTATTCTTCGCCTTATTCAACACTGCTATCACCTCACCAATACTATAAAATCCGAATCCAAGTAATCATCTCTAAATTGCGGTGGCGCATACTGGTTCCCTACCGATTCAAAATTTGGGCACCAAATTGATTTAAAATGGGCCACTAATGCATTTATGCCAATATTGCAGCTAGAATTAAAATTTTTTCCTCTAATTTCATTCGCAAGTTGCCACCATTTTTCTTACTTCTATATATATATATATTTTTGCGTGAGACTTTTCCGCATATAAGCAATTTCCAAAGAGACACTTCGAGTTCGTGCTACCTTGCGGCTATATGAAATTTTCTTCTTAGTGTGTTTTTTTGGTGTGAAAAAATTAAATTGTTAAATAAATTTTAAGCTAGTGCAATTGAAACTCTGGATTCTTTTTTTTTTGGATTCGGTTCGAAGTTACCCTTAAAGTGCGTGGCGCCCACAGGTGTTGAGGCCTAGTGAAAATTTAAAGATACGGATCCCATCAAACCCAAACCTTCTCAAACGCTTGCCGCGGGTATATGCGCACTGTGAAAAGTGCGTGTAACATTTGTTAATATTTTACAGACTGTAAACATACAAAGAATATCTGGACAATAAATCTCATTACAAAAAATTACCATGAATTCCTTTAAAATTGGTGTACGCAGACTTTTTATAGCTAGCGTATAAGAGCTGGTAACTACAAATAAATCATTAGGTAGAAAAGTGTTGGTACTTATTGCACTTTTGCAATTTATATATACACGCTCACCCCCACTAGTTTTATCTATTTTAAGGGAAAACTGATGCAGTAAAAATTATGTTGTGAACAAAAATAAAAACAACAAATATAATAAAAGCGGTTTCGGAGTTACAAATAAATTTATTTATACTAACGAGCATTTCCCATGATACATACATGATACATATTCTTCAACATACGTAAGCCCCTTGAAAGAAATTTATCACTGTGGTAGTTGGAATATCTTACATGAGATATGTCGTTAATTACTTAACTTTTCAAAGTTAAGAATGTGCTCTGGAAGTCTTGACCTAACTTCACCTTTTAATCATAGCAAACTTTCCACATTTGTCCTGATCATTATAAATACATCCTTATGAAACACTCTAAAACCTAATAATATCTAAAAAAATTGGTAGCATCTGATGGCAGTACGTTACGTATTTGTATTTTATGCGCTTTTACAGAAAAATTAAATTTACTCTTTATCTCATTTTACTGAATCAGATATTTTACCTGGTTGTTCTATTTTTAAAATATGTGCAAAGAATGCCATCGATGCAATGCTAAAGTTGTTGTGACGTGGGTAGATAAAACTGACAATGTGTCACACTAGAAATCATTTCGACCTCAAATTTCAATGATGGCATATAAGGAAGAATATAAGAATGCATACTCCAGCATGCATTTGAATATGAAGGGAACAAGTACGTGGCTCTTCGTCACTTTGAATGGTACGACAAAATTAAGGACTGCAGCATATGTCGCATAACGAAAGACTTGTAAATATTGACAACCTTGTAAATCGATTTATGAAAAAAAATTATTCAGTGGCTGCTACAACTTTAGCATAATTTTTATAAAGATTTTTAAAGTGCGATAACATTGTGATTTATAATAATTTTCGTGTATTTATGATTTCATGAATTTACTGGTGTGCTATAATAATAACAACTACTGTTAGGAAGAAGTTAGAATTCAATACATTGTAAATTATGGGGCGTAGATTCCTTTTATTCGGCTAGTTTTTTAGGCATTCACTCAATTTGGGAACAGCAAATAATTTGCGAAGTTCAGGTGTTGAATATTACAGACAAAAAAGAAGTAGATCGGAAGGAACTTATTATTTGGACATATTAAAAAAATAACTAATTATCATAGAAATATTCAACAATAAAAAAAAAAGCTGTCAATGGTAGTATCCGGGTGCATCACTAATTGACATATAGAAAACTTTATGCGGAAATATTACATAAGGGTTGTCGGAGTCCTGCCCCCTCGGAACAAAAAGAGAAAATCTGTTCTCTAAAACGAGTAGTTCCAAGCACTTGTTCATAGAATGGAACCTGGTTCTTCTTATACCATCCGTTCATCTGCCTTTCTGTATGTCTGTCCACACGAAAACTCAAAAACGTTTTAAACTTTAAACTAGAGATTTGAAATTTGGTAGACAAAAACTTCATTAAAATTTGGCGAACAAGATCAGACAACTCACTCATAGGGTTGCCACATGAAATCATCAGTTTTTTCTTCTATACATTATCACGTCATTACGCATAATCATTACATGTTGCAGTTGTGGAAGCAACCAAGACGTTACGTGCTCTGCGCTGCTCCCGAGATGGCCGTTCAGGCTAGAGTTGACACTCAAACGAGCCTCATGCTCTAAGCTAGCCCAGGGGCACGACGGAGGGGTATATGGCTAGCGTCATGCTTGCAAGCTGGCAATTTGATGGGAGTTTGCGTGTGTGGGGGGGGGGGGGTTTCTTGAAGAATAAAAACCGCCGCCTCCTCCGTACGGAAACATTCATGCTACATAATGAAGGACGTAGGAAGGGAAAGTGAAAGGTGGCATAGGGATTGGGATAGAAGAAAAACAAAAAAACATCAAAACGGGAGGCCTACCCAACGATGTAGCCGTTTGTCAGAAGAGAACTGGGGAGCAGAGGGGAATTAAAACGCCTCTTACTTAGTTCCCATCACTATAATATTTTATTCGGCTTATAGGCCAACGTAAATATATAAAAAAAAATTCGATAAAGTACAATTAAAGTTTCGTTTGTTTAGATTGTTGGAACCTTGTATTTCCAGCTATATTTTTAAAGTGGATCCATTCCTACTTGTCCGAGAGGTCTTACCAGGTTCTATTCCATGGATCCCGCTCAAAGGTCATAGAAGCCACATCTGGGATGCGTTTCTCTTCAGACGAGCTTCAACGTTTTTCACAACTAGTGTAGACAAAATGATTTAGAACTTAACATAAATAAATGTGAGGTTATGCGATTCTACAGAAACCATGCTCCTTTTATGTATGACTACACCTTCTCCGACAACATTATTTCTCGCGTGCGGTCTGTTAAGGATTTGGGTGTCATTCTCGATTCCAAGTTGGATTTTATTTCTCATATTAATCATATTGTTTTTAGAGGCAACACCGTACTCCAAGGAGTTCACTGATCTTCGTGTTGCACTAACTTTATTTAATTCATTCGTGAGGCCGCTGTTGGAGTATGCGTCTCAGGTCTGGAACCCTTTTTATGCTGTCCATATTGGTCGTATAAAATCTGTCCAGCGCAGCTTCGTTAGGTTTGCTCTCAGGGATCTTCCTTAGAATGACCCTCTCATCCTTTCTTCTTATCAGGAGCGTCTAGTGCTGGTAAACTTCGGTTCCTTGGAGAAACGACGTATAATTGCTGACATTGATTTTGTCTACCAACTTTTAAACTCCTACATTGACTCTCTGGTATTCCGTGAGAAGGTTTTCTTTAGGGTTAATAGTCACGGCCTTAGAGGCATCCCTCTTTTAAATGTCATCGAGGACTAACTATGGGAGACATGAGGCTATTAACCGCATGTTTATGACTGTTAATCATGCTGGGAAGCATTTTGATTTGAGTGTCTCTAAGTATGTTTTGAAGTCTCATCTTTTCTCTGTCATCTAGATCTTTTGGGTGGTATACTAATTTTGGTTACTTCTTTTGTCTTTATGCTAAAATTTACATGTCTTGTCGGGGAGCCGAATCTTAATACATTTCTTTGAAATTTGTGAGCGCGTAACGCGGAGATGGATAAATGATTCTTGGCTCCTCAATAAGCAGTGCGACTTCTGGGCTAGAAGGGAAACTCTATTATTATTATTCCTATGCTAAAAACTAATAATAGACACTAATCAACGGGATACCTGAGTCTAATGAAATCCTATCAGCTATGAAAGGTTTACAAGACTAATTTATACATCGTCACGGCAAATAATTATATACTAAAACTAGATGGCTGAAAACAATGAGACTAAAACAAAAAAAAACCTTAGGCATGTCGAAATTCTTATCATTTACAAGCTCATACTTTATTAATCCACTTTTATGAAACTCAAAAAAGGACAAAAAACAAAACACCAAGATCTTACAGCCCATCCACTTCAACGAAACTCTGACCTTATTGAAAAATTGCAGATCTAAACTAAAAGTCATTATGAAACCTCATCATTACCCACTTCGGTGGGCTGAAGCGCACGTCTGTATAGTTCCTGCTATGTTAGCGTGGGTTCAAGTCCTGCACAGAGTAAGGCGATATATTTGAGTACCAGGGGTTGAGGATATTCTACTGACGAGAATTGTACTTGCGAAGCCACTTGAATATTGCACAGCAATTTCATGCTTAGAATTGTGACTTACTTGCAACATTTGTCAGGTTAAAATTTCCCAATCTCCTCTTCCCTAATTTCCCTCCACCTACTCTGTGCTGTGTGCATCATAGGGTTGTGCCCTGAGTTTAGGCAATACCTTATAAAAATGAGTCATCACTACGTATCATCGTTTTGAACTATTATTATACATCATCAATTCGCTTCATCATTATGTATCATCATTATCATCATCATTTCGCATCTTTATCATCATTTGGATCTCGGAAATAAAATTTTCGAAACTATTGCTGAAGGATTAGAATCGCTGGTGAAAATCACTATAAAAGTTACCTCCAGGAATCGCAGGTCCCATTCATTCGTCTCAGTTGAGGAAAAAGAGGAGTTGACATTCTGATTATGGGATAATGGCGTGGTTAGGAAAGATAGTTCACCTTCACCTTCAAAACTTTTGATAAAAGAAATCATTCCTTTGACGGGGGAGCAAGAAAAATTAGGAAAAGGAGGAAAATGTAGCATAGTTTCTGACTTATATGGTTATTGGTTGTTGATTACCACAAAATTAACATTTTAAAAATTTAACCTTGAATAAATTTTCAAGAACATAACCAATCGGAACAAGTAAGTTGCCGTCAGGAGGCTACAAGTATTCTCTTTGAAATGAATTCTTGGAGCTTATTCTATGATGTCCTTGTGAGGAGTTAGAAGGATTGTAAAGAGTGCACCTCCGTCAAAGGACATGAAATATTTGGACTCAATAATTATGCATTTTCGAACAAAATGTTTGAGGCTAAATTGTATGTTACAAAGAGGGGTACAACCAGAGTCTTTACTGGGATGCCTTATTACTACATGCTTATTTTCATTTTATTATTTTATTTTATTATTATTATTATTTTATTTTTCCTGTAATACAAAAGTTATTGACAATATTCCAAATATTATTTAAACATAAAATTCATCTTCATTTATTTATTTATAATTTTATAGGTGAGTATTTTTTAAAGCTTTTTTCGGCATTGGTGTGATGTTAAAAGATTCGTGCACAGATTGCGAATAGTAAAATTGCCTGAAGACTTAAAAATCTGCTAGGAAAGTAATTAGCCATGAATAATTTACTACATACTCACATACTTTCTTTAGTTTCCTACATCTAGGGTAGAGTATCCAATACGGAGCTATATTTTTATTTTAAAGTTTTTAGTAAAGGGACCATATACATAGAAAAGAATTATTATTATTATTTTAACATCATTTAATTAATGAAGTAATAAACACGTTTCCTACTGGGCGATTACATCATTTCCACATGCATGTAGAAAACATAATTCGCATCCATTTTTTTTAGTAATTGTATTAATATATAGAAGTAAATAATATAAAGCAAGCAGCACATAACACAATAAAATTAAACACTTTTTTGAGGACTGTATGTAGAGAAAATAGGGGAAGCTAAAATACGACGAGGTACACTACGTGTGGAGGTCAACTTTCCTTTAAATAACACTGTAGGCTTTATACGGATCACTAAAACTATAACTCAAATGACGGACATATTCGACAAATCTCATCAACATTCAGATATGCATTGCGATATATTGTTACATCACTTAAAGGAAAAGGAGCAATCCCTAGAGGGAGATATAGAGATCCTCACCTCTGCGAGATCTGGACGAGAAAAACAAGAAATACTTGGTAACCTTCTTCAGTCAATTTTTGGTGTGAACGATGAAGTTATATGGATATTTCTGCCATCAAAGAAAATCAACAAGCGTTAACCCAAGCTACTCAACACCAAACCAATTTGATGTTGTCCACCATAGCTCAAGTAAAAGATACAGAAGCCAGAACTGATCAACAAAATAGCGTAATATCAGAACTCAATAAGGTGGACGACTGGTTCACATACGCGTACCAGATCGCAATAGGAATGTTAGAGGAAATGGACAATCAGTATAAGATGTACATTAGGGCAACTCTTCATCGAGGAAGTCTGCTTGATATTACGACACCAGGTGAATTGGCACTCCTCATTCATGACGCATTCAGCAAAATTCTACCCTTGTTGAAGGTTTTGAATGAACCCAATGATAAGATAGAATCAAGCCTAAACAGCTCCCATATCTTTGGATATCTATACATAACAGATACAAATCTCTATAATGTGCTCAAGATTACTGCGATTCCAAGGAAGTTATACAACGACACCTATGTTGTTCCAGAGATCACACGAACGATTATTGCTGTAGACTATAATAGTCAAACTTACTTCCAGCTGTTGGAAGACGACCTACGACGATGTTTGAGGCAATGAAAGCATATTTTCTTTTGCATACCCAACGTCATTAGTCGAATAGAGAATAATCCTAATTGTATCATAGACGAGATCTATGAAAAACATGACAAACGTCAGTGAACCTTAAAGAAAATTAGGGTTCCACAAATGTTATTTATACACCTTCTGAAAATAAATACTTGGCTGTTGATATCTACTACACTAACCCGCGCGGCAGTAATATGCAAGGGAATACATGAGGACATTATGCTAAACAACACCGGGATTATCCAAATAGGGCAGGGCTGCATCATAAAGACACGGAGGAACATCCTAGCGTCAGAAGTTATGGATACAATTGCCGTCCAATCTACATTCAAGAAACCCCTTGAGCTTGACATCAGCCATATTAAGCCACTAGGGCAAACATTAATCTCCTCGATGGTAGCATAAACCATATTAAAACACTCAGATCATTTCTCATCACTTGAACGGGAAGGAAGAGCAGAGACTCCAAGGAAGGTTAATATCGCAACATTAGAAGACAATCGGTATTTGCTTACCAGCTCCTCACCAGTTCCTAGACCACCTCAGCCTGCTGAAAGGAGCTTACCGCTGTTAGGCATCCCGCCTTTCACGGATCCGCCGGAATTTCGGCCTCCAACAATTTGAAAACGAACCAACTTCTGCAGTGACATCAGCCACGGGGGCGGAGAATGTTGAAACATATTCAACGATTTGCAAGCTAACGACCTCAGTTGAACCCTAATAATCGGGTACACAACAAAATTAACCTGCACAGAAATTAGTTATTGCTTGCTCATCAAAATTAGCTGACGATGAAATTATTGATCTCGTATTATTAAGAAATTCTTTTTAATAATTTGCACTTTGTTTAGGTTAGCACTTTTGTAAGTAAGGTTGTGCAGTCCTTACTTTCCTAACTTACCATATTCCTATCCAAGTGTTTAGCTCTAACTCTGAGCTAGTGCCAGCCACAACTCAGCCACTGAGCTATACACTCAAAGACAGCCTTTAAATTACCTTCTTAATTATTTTTTCGACCACGGCCTGATTTCAGGACAACTTGCTTAAGTTCTCATGAAATGGAATTAAAATTTCAAATTACGAAAATTTTCACTCAAATAGAAACCAGATATCTATCTTTTACGTACAAAACTTTATGAGGATGAAAATACCCAAGGGCGTTTTGTATAGAATGCGTAGAATAATAAATCATATCTTTTATAATACAAAAATTAATTAAAAGAAGTGGATAAAGCTATTTAAAAAAGGTGTCAAATAGATACATCTATCATAATTACCTTTTTTTTCAAAGGATGCTAAAAATCCGAGCATCTGATATAATAATCACTGCCAAATCTCGTTCATTTGCTCCACGTTATAAGGTACAGCAAAGAATTTCACAGGAATTATTTATTTGATTCAGAAAGCTCAGAATACTTTTACGCCCAAAATGTGTATTCTGGGACTTCATAAATATTTTTGTCACAACAAAACAAGCAAAAACTGTATTTCTACTCTTAAGAGTAATTTTGTGTTATATTTTCAAACAAGAGGGGTGAGCTCTTGGGATTTTTAAAATTTAATATCAAAGGAACAGAAATTCAACTGAGAATTTTCTACAAGCAGGAAAATATATTCAAAAATGCAAACAGATTTAAAAAAAATATAACAAGCCTCACTCTAAAACTCCTTTGAGACTCTCACATCCATGAATTCAGCATGTCTTTGAATATGTAATAAAAGAGAAATATCAAAGGTTTTCAATTTTAAAATGCCTTATGAACACCTGACTTATACAAAATATGGAAATTATTTAATGACATCAAAATATTTCCAGCTCAAATATATTTTTTTTTTAAATTTTGCTCCAGGAATTGTTTAAAAATTCTTAAATTAAAAGTATCATTCTGCTTTTATAAATTTGTGCTTGAAAAGCATGACAGCTCAATTAAAATGTTTTGTACCAAACTCCCATTTTATTTGTCATTCTATAGAATTCTTTTTTAAGGATTTGAATGATGATTACCGAATGGATGAAATTCTTTTAAGATTTTTGGAAGAATTTCAAAATTGTTCAGGGTCCTCTAGATGAATAATTTATCTATAAATAACCTATTTCTGATGTTTGCCAGATTTTAAGTGAGTACAACTTTGGGAAACACACATTTGAAGTAATTTAAAAGGGTAAGTTTGAGATCTGTTGCAGCGCATGTTGATGTTTTTAAAAAGTTTTATTTACACATATCGGACACATTTATCGGACCTGCGAAGTACTAAGATGTGAACCAAACTACTAAAAGGGCTGAAAGTTATAATCAAAATCCACTTTTTTTTATAATATTGACTAGGACACCTCTTTCTCTGATATAGTGAGAAGTAACCATCTCCCATTTTTATGAAATTTATCACAAGTATACAATACTGTACCAGTATACAATGTGTACAATATTGAAGTCAAGGACCTCATATTTATTCACATTTAATGGATGTGTCGAATCTGCTCTGTCTTTCCTAGTTTCCGGGCATTTTTCAGGGGAACTAAATAAACATGAATGTATGGATTTAAAGTGTTGTAGTTTTATTAAATCAATTATATTTCCTATAATATGTAATATGCGGTAAAACATTCACCTTTATAAAGTGGAACCTGACAAAAATGACAAACATATCTTTGTTTTGCTCCTTTTTCCTTTCGAGCTGCAGAGTTTGCACGGTTTTCGGGGATATTTTTTCTTCCCTGTTCCAACAATTTGCCTAAGGGTGTGCTGTCTCATGTTTCCTGACAATTTACCTTCTGGATCCACTCTTGGAGTTCTTCTTGTTGGTTGAATATTAGTAACAGTTTCCCCGGAATCAGAATCATTTATTTGCTGAACGGTAATCAAGATCCTTGCTACTTCTTTGAGAAAAATACTGTAACTTATACGTGTGTTTCTGTTTAATTTCTTATAAGTTACTAAGGAATTGAAGAAAGCGCAATTAAATAGAAAAAAAACCGCTCCAGGAAATGTGTTAATTACTTCGTTAACTAAGATGATGTTAAAATAATAATAATAATTCTTTTCTATGTCACTTTATTAAAAACATTAAAATAAAAATATGCCCCCGTATTGGATATTCTACGCTGGATGTAGGAAAGTAAAGAAAGTATGTGAGTATGTAGAAAATTATTCACGGCGAATTATTTTCGTAGTAGATTTTTAAGTCTTCAGGCAATTCTACTATTCACAACCTGTGAAC
>QYTT01088896.1:0-12243 GCA_006980735.1 Dasypogon diadema | reverse complement strand
AATATCAAACTTGTTTGAAATGCTGCCTGAAGGCTATGGACGACAGTTTTTGCGCCACACACAGGCGATGAACTTTGTTTTTGGTTTGAGACGGTTTGATCACATTTCACCGGAATGCGCTGGTAGGCTGTAGCCTGAATTCTTTGCTAATTCGTAGACAGTTGATGTTTCTGCATAAACTGGTGTATCTTAGGGAACCAGCATATCTCTACAACGAACTTTCTCATCTACAGGCTGCTCGCAACTGAAACTTACTAATACCGCGCTATAAATACATATTCCATCTTTGAGAATTCTTACTTTGTTCGTGCAATCCGAGCATGGAATTCACTTCCTCCGGATATTCAAAGGACGAGATTGGCGGGGGCTTCCGGGAGGCTTCTTTCTCAGCACTTTGGTCTTGGGTCATAATTTTTCACTGTCATAATTTTTAATTTTTTATGAATTTTTCAATTGCAAACTAACGAATTTATGTCAAGGGCTTGGCTTGTGCGCACTGCTGGGTTTAGTTTTTGGATTTGGATTCCTTTTGAATTATATTGGATCTTCTTCACTGTTCGTCTTTCTTTCCTTTCTTTTTAGTTACCTTTAATTTAGTCTTTATTGATATATTCGGTTATCGTAATAGTATTAAGCAGATTCCATGTAACATCCATTTGTTAAACAATTCATACAGC
Organism: Dasypogon diadema; assembly: GCA_006980735.1. NCBI lineage: Eukaryota > Metazoa > Arthropoda > Insecta > Diptera > Asilidae > Dasypogon > Dasypogon diadema. The sequence continues at coordinate 11,566 of QYTT01088896.1, read as the reverse complement.
CAAAAGATTATGTAAGATCTTATTGTATGATGTCCAAAATAAAAATTTGAATTTGAATTTGAACTGCAGGCATTGCCTGTCCGGCGACCTGTATGTATGTGTTGAAATGTGCCAGCCGGTGCAGGCCGTGGCCTGCAGGTGGACTGTAAGTGGATGGGCACCATAAGACATACTATTGAACGATAAATTCTTTTGTTAAAATGTCCTTGCCGAGCAATATCCTTCGATTTCAGATCAGGATTTTTCTTTACACAAAGTACAATATACCTCTCTTTCCTGCTTGTTAACCTCCATGGCTAACAAGTCTTTACCTTAGTACGTAGTCTTCCTTCTTTCCTCGCTTCTTTCGTCGCTTAGATCGAGGTTGAATCCGAGTAGCACCTGGGAGAATTGCGCATATCCCATTGAGTTTCAATCGATTTGGATCTTACTCTGATTTGGTTGCACATTCTTTTATATCCATCTATCTATCTAAATATCACATAATTGGATTATATCTGTTTTGTTTGTATTGCAATTATGCTCAGTTAGTATGGAATTATTATTATTAAATAAAATAACAGTATATTGCTGTAGAGCGATAAAATCGTGACTTTAGAAAACTGTACCATTTTGAATATTATTTGAATAAAATGTGTAATTTCATTTTATTCTTTTTGAATAATTTATTTAAAATTACCCGCATGCAGCTATATAGACGTATTCAAACTTGCGAGGGAAAATTAAACCGTATTCACTCATGCCTGGATAAATAACGTTTCTACCTGTTCAATGCTCATATTTTATTCGTTACGCATCAAGAACCAACTGCCAACTCTCAAATTGCTCGTTTTGAAAATTAAAGTGTAAGTAACCTGACATTTTCGGTAATTTCTGTCGACTTTAAGGGTAAAATCTGTCAGAAATTTAGTGAACACAACGGAACTGTGATATGGCGTTGTGCACGCAAGGCCTACTATTTCAGGCAATTGAGGTTATTGTTCGACCTATGTAAGTTCGAGCCAAGAGCTCGTAATCTTGTCTTGACTATTGTTGTCCATGAAAGATCTGGTCAGCATAGTAACGATTTGGAAAGTCTATCTATGCATTAATTATATAAATCAGTGCCAAGCTGTCAGGGATCAGAAATTATGCGAATTTCGCTTAATGCCTTCACATGCCGTACATTTGTCATTTAACCATTGGCTCATGCGCGGAAGCTCTTTGAACTTTTGTTATTAAATTAATCTGTCAGCGCTTTGGGCTACGTTATGATAAGTGGCAGTTATTTATCTTAGTTGGATTACATAGTGCGAGCAGTCACAAAGGCAACGTTAATTAAAAAGTACTGAATTAGTGAGTAACATTTGATTGTTATGGAAAAATCCTTTTAAATTCCTGTGGGTCGGAATTTCCAAATGGGTTAGTTTGGATATAATGCGTGCGTCCTGCGGGTAGTTATTGCTGCGGCCGGGAGAGGCTCCGTCAGGTCGACACTAATAACCCTGGGTTGTGTATGGTGGATTCTATATGCCACATACCTTATTTGGTGGGTTGAGAACATGATCCATACGGGACGCGTTTGTCGATTTAAGCCCGCCGAGGTTCGCTGAACTGCGCAGATAGCGTGTAAACCTCGGGGTTGAACCGGGAGCGATAGGTGTTGTACCTGCTAGATTTTTCTACAGTTACCCACTTGCTTTAAAGAAGTTGATGTGGCATTTAAACTACTGCATCGCAGTCTCGCACATCGATCGAAGGATCTAGAGAACCTGCACGATCTGCAAAGGATCTAGAGAACCTGCACCTGTTTCACAGGTTCTTTGCTTTCTCGGCCTTGCAGTATCTCACGGAACTTGTTCGATTGTGCTGGCTTATCAACCCGTCATTCGGCACGGACCGATTAACGTCCCTCAAAGGTCCGAGGGCTTGCGGTGGAGCGAACCGTCCTCTTAGTTTTGTTTTTTGCTTGGATAAGTTGACGATTTACTTCTACTATATGAGTGCGGGGCAAGGGAATCAGGAGCAACGTGACCTCATGGGTCCCCGGAGTGCACTCAAAAGGCACCTCGTTTCCAGGTTTTAGAAACACATCCGCTTCGAATACTTGTTGATTGAACCAAGGGTCTATAACGTCATTTGGTCTCCGTTGGGGGTTGTACGTGGCAGGATGCTCATTTTCTGGCTAATAACTCGAGAATGGTCCTCCGGTGTGCGTGGTTGACCGCTGCTTCGCGGAGCAAGGCAATTTCTCACCCCAGTTTAACTTCCTCTGGGAATTCGTTGTCATTTTGTGTTTGTGCAGGTTTTTTGCATTGTTTGTTGCTAATTAGGATCAACAGGCCAATTAGCTTCGTGTGAGCACATCCCAATTGGGGAATTCTTTGACTACAACACAACTTGACGTAACAGGAAGTACTACTTATTTTAATTCTGTGATGTATGACATGAAAATGCTTCACGTCATAAGAAAAAATTCAGTCTTTCAAGTGTTGGGACAAGGGATCATCTGCGTTCTCAACGGAAATAATGTTAACTACTTTATAGGTAATTTTTATTGTTTTATAGGTGCTTCTAGTACATTGTTTTTAATTTGGTATCTATCGTTCTGTGTCAACACATCCTGCATATCAAAATATCGAATGGATGGATAACTAAATAAATAAATTATAATAAAATTCGTTTAGATACTTCATTTCACCGTGAGTGTACTCAGAAAGGATAATTAAGTTATTAAAAGCATGTGTAAAAAGATAAGATGTATAAACTCTTAAAATTAAATTTTACTTCACGAAATTGGATATTCTATCAAGGAAAAAGTGGTTTTTTCATGTCAGATAGGTCACGTCAAGCTTACATACTAACGAGGATTGTATGAGTCAAAGGATATCTCTTATAGAGCTAGTTGCCGTTTGTAATTTTGGCACAACTTAATAAATTATTTATTAGAGAATGCCAACCGCTTTGATTTGGATCTGAAAGCATTTAAATATTCAGGATTGATTACCTCCACACAGTAAAACATTAAACACGACTTTGGATATTTAATTAGGATTTTTCCATGGAATTACCCATTAGCTGACAGGAAATGCAGACAGAATTTAATTCATGATTTTGTTAATTCCATGCGGTTGACGTTTGATTAATTTATTTATTCCCTTTTCTAATTAAAAACGAATTAATGGTTTCATAAAAATAACACCAGCTATTCTTGAATAGCTGTACCGACTTAATTTTCCTTCAACAACTGCCTTTGAAACAAAACAAAGCCTGAAATAAATTCGAAAAATTTTAACCGACACTGACAACAGAATTTTTACACTGTGACCAAAAAGAGAAAAAACTGAACACTTCACTTATTGAAAAATTAATTGTATGAACTTCCTCTAACTATTTCGCGTGCTTCTTTAAATCGACCAAAATTGAGTTAAAAGTTTTCTAGGTTTGGTTCTTTTTTTTTCTTTATGTGTTGATGATTTCTCCTTATTGTTCTCGCATAAAAATATACCTCAGCTGGTTTATGTATATATATATTTTTTTGTATTTAAGTTTGTTCGGCTCTTCGAGCCTTGTGTCACGACCCTAACTATGTAATTTGCTACAAGCTGTTGGGGAGTTTGAGCGCATTAATATAGCTCATGATTGTTTTTGATGAAAGTTGCCTTTTCGAGGTGGCTTGGCTTTAATCTGTACAAGGCGTTGCATTCAAAAGGCACCTGCTCCGCCGCTGTTTCTGTCTCTGAGAGTAACGAACTCGCTCTCTGTTGCGAGTAGGCAGTAAACTTGGCCCCTGCTTCCTAGCTGTTAAGATCTTTGCGTATTTGGTATTTTGAACAGTCGCAAAAAGCTTCGGGTGCAAAAAAGGGTGATCTTACATAGTGCTACAACATTATTGGTGAAAAATTTGTCAAGCGCCAAGACAACATTTTATCCCTGAATTATAGAACAGAGTTCTAAAACCATTCATTCATTCAAAGAGAACCATTAACTGGATTTGTTTTCTTTCCTGGGTAAACATATGAATCGTAGCTATAACCCATCTTAGCATCGCATCTCATCCTTATTCCAAAGTAGTCCGTAGTCCTGCCTTTAAATTTAGTCATAGATTTATCTATGGACTGGTAAGTGCTTTCAGACCGTTCAAGAGGAAATGTGTTTCTGAAGTAAGGAGCTATTTCTGATATGTAGTAATTTTTTGGTGCATCATTCGGCTTTTGTGGACTATTAAAATACATTTTAGACATTAATAATTGATAGCAATTTCTAGATAATGATCAAAATATTTCCCAAAGATTAATTTTTGCTCCAATAATTTTTTCTGTCTTTATATTTCTGTCTATATTCTTTCGCTTGTATACTGAGCAATAAACAATCTAACACTATTAGGAAACATGTTACACAATATAAACTAGCCAGAAAAAGTCTGCGTACACCAAGTAATCTGATCTGATCTGCATTTCAGATAAATTCACGCTAGTTGTTTGTTTTGTAATGAGATTTATTGTCCATACATTCTTTGTACATTTAGATTTTGGGAAATGCGAACAATATATATTTCGAACAAATGGAGAATATAGAAAAAAATCAGAAGCAAGAAAAAATGTCACGAAAATTCAGTAGAAAAAGTCTGCGTACGCTTAATTCCCAAAAATATAGTAAAAATTCCAGGAGAATTTTTGTTCGTTCACATCTTTTAATTAATTAATAAGAGTGTAGTTAATGTAACATATGCGATGACAGGAAGTCGAAAAGGCAAGAAATTGGTGTATGCGAACGTAAACGCATTATAGAATTACGGAAAAAAGGTAAAAGTTTTCGGTAAATTGACAATTTTGTGGGAAGACGATGTTCATCTTTGCAATGGGCTGTGAAAAGTTTTGAAAAGACGGGTATTAGCACCTCAAAACCGCATTCTGGTCGTTCCTCAATGTCGACCCCAAGAGACAAACATATTATTAAAAATGTAGTTAAAAAACATCCTCGAACAACAGCAAAACAAATCACTAAAAGTATCGAACTCAAGTTTAGTAAGAAAAATTTGTGCCGGTACTACTTGAAAAATACTGAAAAGGCCAGGATTCACGGGCATATCGCAAGCAAGAACTTTATTTCAAGAATCAGACGCTGAATCGAACCATCTTCGCAAACGAATAAATTAACAAGTCAAACAAATTCTAGGAGAAAGTCATTTTTTCTAATCTATATATTAATTATACAAAGAAAGCTCCCGGTTCCGTATTTCAGCCACTTTTTTTATATGGAGTTTCATCGAGCTTTTCTTGAAATTTTATAATGGCAACACTGATCCGCATTAGTTTGGGGTTGTGTTCATTGCTTTGGGTTTGTGTTCCTGGGTAACTTTGGTATTAAGTTCGGTGTTTGTGTCCGATAAGTATACAATACATGGATTTATTGGAACTTTTTCTCATTTCTTCTATTACTTTAACCAATTATTGCATAGTATGGATCTGTTCAAGATTTAAGTTTTTGCAGTAACTTTTAAGGGCTAAACAGAAGAGACAGAGAAATGTCCATTCCTGCATGGTAAAATATTTTGCATGTATCATTTTAATTCTTGCTTGCATGAGAGGATTAGGAGGTGTCCCCTCCAAAAAAAACGCGCCTCTTGCCTTACCTTTAGGGTGGTGTGGAAAAAGGCTTGAAATTTAAGGTGCAAATTAAGGGAACATATAAAAACGTTATGCCACTCATATTCAATTTGAGCAATTGCACAGGGGTCTCCTAGTGAGAAGTAAATTTTGTACTTTTGGGATAAAAGGCCGGAAAAGCGTCTAGAGAAAAGCAGGCACAGCATTGAATAAAAAAAACCTGATACTCTGAAATATGGTAGTAGTGAAGTAATGGTCTGTGGGTGTGTGGCAAGTAGTGATGTAAGAAAACTAGAGCTCATCGTGTCTACTATGAACTGATATGACTACCCAAATATTTTAAAGCGGAATTTAAAATCAAGTGATGAAAATTTTTTATTAGGTAATGAATAATACTTTATGCACGATAGTGGCTCCAGGATATTCTGAGGTTATGATTGCTTATGATGCCGCAAAACAGTTGCATGGACCACCGCAATTCTCCACAATATTAATGGGATCTACTAGAACGAAGGATTCGTCAATATTATGTAATATTTTGAAGAATGTGTTGAAAAGTGTTCTGCAGCAATTATAGGACAACATCAGTACTCAGGAATCCTCAAAACTTGCGTATTCTAGGCAGAAGATATTGCGGAAAGTCCTCAAATGAAAAGGATGTGTAACTAGCTATTAAATCTTAAGTTAATTAATATTATTTATAGTCTTAACTTGACTGTACGCAAACCTTTTCTATCAAATTTTCATGACCTTTGTTGCTTCTGATTTTTACTTTGCATTTATTCGGAGTATATTACGTTAGCATTTCAAAATCCACAATTAGCTTGAATTTCCCTAAAAAGTAGTTTCACATTACTGGGTATACCCAGACTTTTTCTAGCAAGTGTATGTAGTTCACTCAATTCTCGATGTATATCCGCTAAAACAACCCAGTAGGAAATTTTCTCATTACTGCATCGATGTAGCAATGGGACACTACAGTCTTTTATAGATGACACCATCAATGATTTTTAACAGGGCGATGTCATTGAAAAGCAATGTGTATTACTTACTTACTGCATTACCAAGTTATCAATGAAATATTGAGCGTTTAGACAATATTGTAAGCATTGCAATGCAGTACATTGCAATAAATATTTGATTCTTTTGTGGAAATGAAAGATATTTTAACTGTTCTTTAAACAAATATGCAAGAAGTTATTAAATTATAATTTATTTTAAATAAGAAAAGTTATTTACTCACCGAAATTTAATTGTATATATTATACATTACTTCTATTCAATTTCACACTTAAAATAACTTTAATTTTCTTCTATATATCACAGATAAATAGAACTCTAGCTTATGATCTTACACTGCGTAGTAAACTAAAGAAGATAAAAGCACAGCATAACGTTTTCATCAGCAAATATGTACAAAATGTAACATGTGTCTTCTTGTCTGCTTAATTCTCTAGCTTTTCTTTACCACATGCAAAATTAAAAGGGCGTACTCGTTACACTATACATTACCCTAGAATTGGTTATTGCATCTGTTACATCCAAGTAAGTAATCGAAATAGATTTAAAGGAAAAACACGGGAAAACCGAATGAGGGTATAGATTGAGCATAGGGAAACTTTTACTTAGGCAGCTAGATGAGATAGTTTAAAATGAGGATGTCTAGACAGGGACTTAATTTAGACGCATCACGTATCCTTTGCATGCAGAGTAGATAGCAAGGGTCGTAAACCTTGGCTGTACCCGGGACATTTGAATGACCTACTGAGTATCCCAGTACTCACGAACTATTTTTATCTTTTTCCAGGGATCGATTCTGCTGTGGGTGGTGACTTTCAGAACCTTTAGAATAAGTTACGATCGGTGTTTATATTGATACGCAAATAAATAAAAAAAACTAAGAACTGAGTGTTTGTTTCCCTCGTTGGCAGTTTCGACATCATTATGTCGTACTATTATATTACATCGACACCCAAATCACACAAGAAATTTTTTTTTTGAATGGGTGTGGGACCCCACAGGTCTCATGAACTTAGGCCACTACTAGGCCCATTGTCCCTCCACCCGAGGAATTAAGAAGGCGGGACAGATGTTGTCAGCAATCCAACCACTCGGTGGACTTTGTATACACTTCCACCCCCTTTCGCCTGCCTAATGCAGTTCGTCAAGGAAGCAGTGTGCCAGGTGTCTGAATCTTTTCATCGAAACACACAAAAAGTGTGTCACTGTCTCTGCTTCCTTCCCGCGACCACTGCAGTCGGGATTGCCTGAGCGACCGAGAATTCCAGTCGAACAGTGGCAGAAGTTGGAAGGCTTACCTGTGGGATTCGATGGCAATTCGGGAATTAGTTTTTCTCCCTTGATGAGTCTAAAAAAATTCATTGCCACTGCAGAAGCTAAAGAACAACTCATGACTTCATTACTTACCTACATTAGTAGATGTCGATGTCCATGCCTACACATTAGAACTACATAGCGGTCAACCTAGCATAAATAAATAAAACTCATTATTTTATAAGGATTATTGGGTTTATGTTCTTGCTTTGAGTTAGATACTAAGTTAGAATTCTAATGAACTACACTCCTTTTTGTAAGAAGATTAAAAGTCTTAAGTTTTAGGATATATTTTGAATTGATGACGGAATATATTTACATTTGTTCGTGGAATGTTTAACGAAGAGTATTCTTAAAATAATGCAATAGTTTGCCGTCAATTCCCAATGATAAACACAAACGCCACTAACCTAAACTTCCGGAGAGATTACTCCACGAATTTTGACTTAATTCGGCATTCAACATAAGAAACTCGCCTTTGCCAATTGTTCGTAACGCAGAGCATAATTGTTCCGTCTAAAACAGAGAAGATGAAATGAGGAATCATGAAACAACATTTGTAAATGAAAATACTTTTCTAAAATCAATTTGTAATCCTGCTTAGTTATTCAATCAATATTTAGAAATATGTATTCTAATTAGACTTTGAATTATTTTTAATAAGTAGATATTTATATTGGGAATAGTTGTATTAGCTAAAAGTTGCCAATTTTGAAAGACATGTATGTTATTTACAATAAAAGCGTTACGCTCTTTCATTCTACATTGCCACATGCAATCATTTGATTATTTTTGTTATAGAAAGGAATATCATACATGAAACAGAATCATATACTATCAGAAACATGAATTTTTAAACATGACAGGACAGAGACACAAGGTTTAATAATATAATAAAAATGATATTTTTCATTCGTTTGCCCTAATACGGTAATAAAGTTGTTGGTTTGAGGGGTAATCCATTCCCTTTAAATTCACCCCAGTTCAGTTTTTTACTTGATCTCGGGTCGCGATAATTTAAAATTTCCAATTTCGAATAGCAACAAAGCGAAATCTTTATTTTTTGGTTATTAAAATAAAACGTAGTCTTAGTGAAAATTCGTGTTCGACGAATTTGAAATCAGAGTTAACAAGATAAATAAATATTTAAGTTGAGATCTTTGAACTTTTATTAGAAATTATTTGAATGTATCTTAAGAACGTTAAATTCCAAACGCTTTTGGAGTAAACTTTGTCACTTTCCAAGCAATAAAGTGAATGCATTGTGTAACGTGTTTGTTTGTTAAGAGAAAGAACTTAGAGAACTGATTTGGCGCTGTGCTAGGACAATTGACTGGCAGTGCTTAAATTTTAGCGACCCAGGTTCTCGTTTTGGATAAATCCTTTTTTTGTGAAAAATGATCCCCGAAGGATACAGAAAACGGAATATTTTAACATTTGGAAAGCATCTGTCGAATTTTGTATATTTTTGCCGATTTTGAAGAAAAGAGAAATTTTCTAGAAATACCACCACAATTATACAAACGAAAAGACGCAAAATATTCTAAAAATTGAAAAAAATAAATAACCCATCATAATCCAGTGTATGATAAGATTCCATTTAACTGCCCAGTTGGCGACTAAAATTCTTTTTTTCCTAATTATATGCATTTAAGGTCTGTGGCTTATTCCATTATTAAGGGAAATATGGCAAACTTTTATCTGTTAAAAGCAATAGCACTTTTAATTCAGTGTGCATCACTGCAATTTTTTGCACTGCATGTGCAAATCGAGTAAGTATTTGATTTCACGTTTTTTTTAGAAATATAAAAATTTTCCCTAAAATATTTATAGAACCTGTCGCTGAAAGTTTAAAATAAAACACAAGGGTAGTATTTCCTAAAATTATCGGAGGAATATGAATTTATTGTGATTTTATTAAATTTTCTTTTTTTGTGTTTTTTATTTTTATTTTTCTTATTTCGTACTTTTTTTGTAAATTGAGTTATGCTAAGCTGTTTTGAAACTACATACGGAAATTCATCATGATATCGGTACGCAATCTATGATTCAAACGGTGCAAACCGATTAGAAATCTTCTCATAGGAACGGAAGGGAAATCGCAATGGGAGTAAATTCCTTATTTAACGAGAAGCTCTGGTATGCAAAGCGGAGGCTGTGAGTACGAGACAAGACACATGAGAACGAAACGTGAAAGATAGAAGTGGGTGGAGCGATACAAGATGAAGGATGATAGTGGCGGCCACACCTAAAAGACAAGGGAGAAAAAGGAAAAAGAACCATAAGCAAGGAGTTAACCGGATCGAGAAGAAAAGACTCAGGGTTCAAGGAAGGAAGAGACAGTAGAAAGAAATCCCATTGAAAAGATAAGGACCTTTACCTTTAGAGATTTTAAGGGAATTGATATGGATGATCTTAATTACCATGCAGCTACCACGGATTGGTCTTGTGTACTTCACATTCCTAGTGTGGATGGGAAGATCAAGACTTTTAATGATATGATACTGGGGTTATATGATATTCATGTTCCCTTAAGAGTTGGACGCTCTGTCCATCGAGCATGTGCATGGTGGAATGACGATATCAGGAGGTTGATCAAGTTTCGAGATAAAATCCTACGTTTATGGAAAAGACATGGGACTGATATGCTGTGGGAATCCTATAAAAAAGTGCGCAACCTCGTTACCTGTACTATAAGAAAAGCCAAGCTAAGGCACTATTCAGCTAAGTTTCAGCCAGACCTTCCTGCTAAAAAGTTGTGGCGTAACATTCGTGCTATGGGTATTTGTGGTGGAAGGGTTGATGAATGTGTGGTTGATCCTGATGAATTGAATAAGTATTTCACTTCTATTTTCTCCCGTGACACGAGTGATGATATCGAACAATTCATGGCTGGTAGCAGTGATGCTGCTGCAAGTTTTAGTTTTAGAATGGTTGATTGTAATGACGTCATGAATGCAGTTAATCATATAAAGTCGAATGCAGTAGGTCTCGATGGTATCAATCTTAGATTTTTGTTGCTAATCATACATGTCTCAATCCTCTCGTTAATATTTTTAATGCTTGTATTATGTCGTGTTATTTTCCTGAAGCTTGGAAAACTGGAAAAGTGATTCCTGTTCTTAAGGTGCAGCGTGCGATCCAGCCTCAGGATTTCAGGCCCATAAGAATCTTACCATGCATTTCTAAAATCTTTGAGAAGCTACTTTATGACCAGATTATTGCCCATGTTGTTGAACATAAATTACTTACCCCATACCAATCTGGGTTTAGGAGAAGGCACAGTTGTTCTACAGCACTATTAAAGGTGATTGATGATGTTCGCACGGCTTTAGACCTCGGTAATCTATCCATTCTTACCTTTCTTGATTTTTCGAAGGCCTTCGACTCAGTTCATCCGGTGCTGCTGTGCAAAAAATTGTTTACTCAGTTTGGCTTTGATTGTTATGCTACTAGGCTTATTTTAAGTTATCTATCGTGTCGGCATCAAGTTGTGTTCTCAAATAATTTATTTTCTGATGTTTGTGATGTGCCCAGTGGTGTTCCTCAGGGTACTTTATTGGGTCCTTTGCTGTTTTCTTTGTTTGTAAATGACTTAGGAACTTGTTTAAAATTTTGTAAAATTCATATGTATGCTGATGATG
>QYTT01088895.1:0-14372 GCA_006980735.1 Dasypogon diadema | reverse complement strand
TAGGAAAAAAATAATTCAATAAGTCTTCCCATTTTTTCTTATATTTTTCTTCTTGTCCATAGTTCCTTTTCCTCGTTTTATATTTTCCTCATCCGGTTCAGAACGACTTTGAAGACGTTTGAGAACAAATTGATGCATTCTGCCTGGGCTGGAAATAACAACTGTCAATTGACATCGTAAATTCATTGCTGAAAACGTAGAAACTGCAACTGTTTTGCTGAAAATTTGGTATACTTTCAGCAAGTTAGCAACTAAAAGATGCCACGAACGAATAATAGCTATATATAAAAATATTTGGTGGAAATAATTACTTGTTTTTTAAAGCTGAAATTTTACTGAATTTAGAACAAAATGGTCTAGCCATTGAAAAATGGCTGAAATTAAGCTATAAAGGTATTTTAAAGAAGTTTTAGGAAAGATTTCGATAGACTAGTGGATAGCATGTGTTCCCGTACCACTTGTTGTGGAAATAAAACTAAAACAAAAACTACTTCTGTACACTTTATTTCAATTTACAATTTGTGTCCGCTCCCAGCGGCACCGTGATAGGAACTGAACTTTTGACAATACGTTAGTACATTTCGTGATCAAGATACATAAGTATGTGTGAATGTGTTCTAGAATGTTCGCTACATGGTTGCCAAATAATTCATTTTTGACTAAATTCATTTAATTTTTTTTCATATTTTGCATATACGCCACAGGATGCATGCTTCTCAAGTCGAGGGTCCGAGTTTCAAATCCCAGCGGGAGTAAGTTAGTACGTCTAAAATATTAAAATTAAAATCTTCAGTTCCTTTGTAGCAGAAAATGGCAATATCACTGAATTCAACTAAAAATACTTGAAGAAGCCCTTCACAATAAAAAAAAAGTTGAAAGTAAGAAATAAAATCTGCTTATTTTTTCTTTTCGTTTCCAAAAGTTGCAAACTCTGCTAAATGCATGTTAGCTCAGACGTATAACTTAAATGTAAACAAAAATTCAGCTATATTATCTACAGTATTTCGCAGCAAAATTGCTAAAATTTTTCTTTTATTTTGCAAACTGGCAGCCATGAAATGTTGCTGCATCAATGTTCTCACAACGCTTTGTCAGCTAAAATTCCACAAAATTTGTTTGGGAGGTAGGGGATAACTATACATAGAGATACATTTTTAGAACTATCAGCTATTCAATTAAGCAATTCGTTCAGGTACCGTAGTTAAACAAGCACAAAAAACTAAGGCCCGATGCACACGAGCGGCAATAGGATAATGTTTTTAAACTGGGATAAATTAAATTGAGATATTAAGCAGATATTAAATTGATATATTGAATTGAAATATTAAAAACGTAACTCTACGAACTGCACGAAGAAATGTCGCAGAGTGTCCCTAAGATGAAAGTGTCGAAAGAGCACATCAGACATATTCTACGGTGCCTCTTCGGAAAAGGTGAAAATGCATCCCCTGCAACTGGCAAATTATGGTCAAGATTACGGGCATTAGTTATCGGCAGGCGCGTCGATGGTTTCAGCGTTTCTAATCTGGAAATTTTGATCTGCACGATGCGGAACGTACGACAATTTTCAATGAAGGCAATCTACTAGCCGTAGTTGAAGTAAATCCTGCTGTTACTATAGAAGAGTTGCCCGAAATCTGGATGGAAATCTGCACAGCACACCTTCGCCATTTAAACATAGTGCCTTTTTTTTAATCAGATCGTTGCTGGAGATGAAAAGTAGATTCCGTATAATAATTTCCGGGGAATCGACAATGGGTGGACAAAAATCAACCCCCTAGCAACAACCACCTAACAACAACAGTACCCAACACTCACAAAAGATCCTGCTTGGTGTTTGGTGAGATATGTCTGAAGTCCTTCATTATTAAGTACACTGTTAAGACATGATATATCAGGTAAAACTGACGGAGGCATTGCCATTTATTAGGGCTACCCATAACCCATGTCGTTTTCGCGGACATATGTTTTTCACTTGTGTTTTAGAGTTTCTGTTACATTCAGCTCATTTGAATTTTGAACTTTCAACTGTATTCACATTACGTTGTGCTTTAAGCTGAGATTTTTTAAAAAGTGTTAAATATCTTCTGGGAAATGAATGACGGTACACCTGGAGAAGGTCAAACTAGACATTGTATGCTACTTAAGTTTAATTGCGGGCATAACGCAACTGCGGCAACTACGAATATCAATGCAACTTAGCAAAAATTGTTTGGATGTTCGCAAGTGCTCTTGTTTGTTCAACAGATTTCGTAGTGGCAATTTTGACCTTGAGAATGCCCCAAGAAGTGGCCTTTCAATTGCTATTGTGGAAAAAGATCTTCGCCAAATAATTGAGGAAATTTCAGAAACAGTGAATGCCTCCTGGTCACCAGTTCAACGTCCCTTGAAATCTATTGGGAACTTTTAGCATTCCGATGTATAGGTTCCCCGTATTCTCAGTGATGAGAACAAATTGCAGAGATCTTCCATATGCAATTTACTCATAAGCCATCATTAAAAAGAACAGCTTTTTTTTATCGTACATGTGGGGTTATTAATTAACAACACAGTTATAAAGTCTATTTCACTATTTATTCTTAAAAGAAGCCAAACTTAAAATTATTTATTCTTAGGTAATGCGGCGGAGACACTTTCTTATCGGCGTTATAGTGCGGACTAACTGCTCTGTCGTGTCTGACTCTCTTCATTGTTTTCCGGAACAATTGCAAGTTGAGACGGATACAATGGACTAGTTAATGTTTTAAACAAAGTTACTTTTTGATAACTTTGAAGTTAGAGAAGTGGTTGGGCATTTTCGCTAGAAAGTGTAATCGCCACAGTGCATAATGGGAGATAATCCAGTGAGGAAAGAACAATAAATTTCCACTGAAAACCCACCAAGAAAGAGTGCAAAACCAAATATTCATGGAAGCAAAGTCCTTTTTTGTGTTTGTTGGAATATCCATGGTGTGGTTCACTTTGTGTTACTGTGCACGTTTATTGTGATCAACTTAACCGATTAAAGGTGGCCATTTTAGAAAAACATCCTGTTTTGATTAACAGGAAAGGCATTATCCTCCAACTTGATGTTGAAAAGTCGTATGTTGCGAGGATAACACAACAAAAAAATTAGGGAAATAGGATGGGAAGTACTCCTCCATCTCCCAAATTCTCCGGACCTTGACCCATGTGAGTATGGTCTTTTCAAATCCTTGCAGCACTTTCTAACTTGAAAAAAGTTAAATTCTTATGAAGGTGTCTAAAGCGGAATGGTTGAGTTTTTCGAACCAAAACTTTAGAATTTTTTAAAGCTGATAACCAGATGGGAGAAGGCCATAGAAAACTATGGTAACTACATAATTGATTAAGCGCCACTTTAAAAAAACGAAGTTATACCTCTTGAGAAAAAACGACATTAGTTATGTATTAATAGGTGTCTATTACGGGTTGAGTGGATCGTCCATTGGGCAGTTTTTCGTTTGAGGGTTCGTTGGGGCTCAAAGATGTTCTAACCTCACTATTAGTGGTGAATACAATGTCAGCTTACTTCGTTCGTGTATTCTGACTGACGCCTTCTCACTTCTGCTGCAATCGTTACACCTATGTGTCATTGACAATCTTCCAACCTATTTCAATGTAGTTAGTCCATCGATGCTCGATTTGTTTTTTATTGTTGCTAGAGCTGCCACATATTTTCAAAATCAGATCAGACCCCCGTCCACTTTTGTCTATAACTTAATCTTCTTGGCATACAACGTTAACATATCGGGCTGTCCAGTTTATAAACGGAATAAACTTGGCACACTTACATGAGTGTTCCTATCCACCTATCTCTATGAAAGTCTCCTTATCCATGCTTTCAAACGATTTCCAAACAGCTTTTACCAGCACCATACAGGTTACAGCAGTCAGCCATACAATTCCGTATAAACTGGTTAGCTACTTAAAGCTGTCTGAAGTTGTTTGAAAGCGTGGGTAAGGAGGTTTTGACAGAGATACTAAACGAAGGAAGGTATCCAGAGAAAATCCAAAGTCTTGAAGCTTAACGTGAACAAACCTTTAAGCCAATCATCAAGGCTCTCAAGCTTGAACCAACTGATGAAGTAAAAAGCACGAGGCAGCAGAAGAATATTGATAACTTCACCCGGACGAAAGTATCTGAAATTGGAGCAAAACGCCAGCAAAACGGGCAAAAAATACTATTCGAAAAATGAAAATTTTGCGAGCCAGGACATGGAAGGGCCTTCACAGGACTAAAACGAATGAAAAACCGATATTTACAAAACGTAAGTTTTCGGGGTTAGGAGCTCGAAAGTAATGGTATTTTTCACTTCCGGGAAGTGGAAAATCTTTTTCGGAACCAAAAAGAATATGAAAAGTGTTAGTCGGAAAACGCAAGTTTTTGTGGTACGGTGTTCAAAAATAGCGATATATTTTACGTCCGGAACGTGGTCCTTTTCAGGAACGAAAAGGATGAAAGAAGTTGTTAGGCCTCGATAAGTTGTGACCCAACAATTATTTCTTGGATCGTGTCTTAAAGTGTCACTGTCTGTTTGGGGCTTAGTTCATGAACAAAACCGTTTTAATTCCTTAAATGCTATGTCTATTTCAATTTACGTAACATACTTATAACGAACTTAGACTGTCTTTTACTTTTTAATACGGGCCCCAATTAGTGGACACGACACGACTTAACTCGAACTGACCAACTGACCAAAAGGAACTGGTCTCAAGCGTGTTTTGTGGGTTTCAGCTCTAGTTTTTGTTACTCGATGTAGTCGGGTGTTTTCATTGCCTTTCAGAGAACATCAATGTTAAGTACGCTACAAAGTGCTATTCGGAAAACTCAAATTTTCGAGGTCAAGAGTTCGAAAACTACGATATCTTTCACCTCCGGGGCGTGGAAGGTCCTTTTCAGGACGAAAAAGGTCTGGCTTAACCCGGGGCTCAGATCCCTGGGTTAAGCCAGAAATCTAAATGGTATTCACGTCAGGCACAAATCTGCCACCCGGGACAAAGGCCCCACAGGAGCAAACACGTCCGAACAGTGTTACCAAATATGTATTTCCAGTTGTCAAAACTCCAAACAGTGTTGCTAGATATGCATTTACAGCAGTAAAAACTCGCTCACTAGCGAAGGTTAGATCGATGACATCATCACAAAATCTAAGGCGGCGGATTTGGTATTTTAGACCCTTTTAAAAATGCATATAAAATGGGCGCCTAACCAGCATAGCTCATCGACTTATACTATCGTCATGGCCCAGCAAAAACCGAGATCGTGGGTAATGGTAAACAAAAATATAAATAGAGTTGAAAAGCTTCATTAATTTGTACATGAAATAACTGACGTCACTTATGTTTAATTTGTACGGGAAGTAACTGAAATGGCATTCACAGTGCAAGCATAACAACTTCAAACATACAGTGAGTGAATAAAGCTTTGAAATTCTTCGCTTGGCTTGGTATGAGTGTTGCGAATCGAACCAAATTTAAGAAAAGTAGTGTGTTTGAATGAAAAACTTTTAATTTTTTATTAGAAATGGTTGAAATATTTTTACATCATTAGTTTCCTGAGGCTTCATAGTTTCTTTCATAGCCCTTATACTTTTGGCGACAAGACGAATTGAATGAAATAATTTTTTATATTCCCATAAGAATAAATGTAAAATGAAATACGAATTGTACTTCTTTTGCACATTTAAAGATTTTGCTATTCAGGCCTGTAACATAAAGAAGGCAATGCGCCTTTTCAAAAACGCATTACTGTGCGATTTATACAAAAACTACACGTGTAATTAATCGAGATTACCATCTCCTCAGTTTTCTGCAATTCATTCGACTGCAGTCTACCGTAGAAACTGCAATCTTGAAGAAGCCTTTGTCATATGTATATATGATATATACGATGGTGACTAATGTTTAGAAGACTTTATGTAGTTTTTTTATTTATGCACTGGATTTTCTTTTTCGTATGTATACCAAAATGATAACATCAACTTCCTGAATACTTTTAAGGGAAAATGAATGTCTTATGTTACGTGTATGTAACAAAACTGAAACTGTGTAGAAAATCTATTTCACTTAGTCCAAAAAAATTTTAAAAATTATCATCACGTTCCTAAATGGGTGATGTCACTCCAGAGGGCGGTTCTCCGGCGACAGTTTAGTTTACCGCGAAGCTCTCATATTATAATATAATAATATATATACATAATATACGTATATGAACTTCAGCCTACTATATTCTACATGAATTTCTAATATGAGTTTCATGCGTACAAATATGAACGCAATTTACAATGAATTCAAATTTGTATGAATTGCGATTGGAATTAAATCATAAAAAAATAATATAGTATAAAATAAGTTTTACTTCGCTTGTAAAGTTGACTAAGCTTATTAGGGATACTTCCTTCTAAAAACAATCTCTGGGAACCTTATTGCTGGGTAGCGGGGAAACGGACAGATTTATAATAATAATAAAAGTAATAGGAAGTTTTTATGCAAAGGCACAGGCTGCTCCCTTCACTTTCGGTCGTCATCTGTTCCCTGTGCGTCTCTCTTACGCAATTACCACTAACAAGGCTCCAGGGCAAACATTTGACAAAGTACGCGTTTTCATTTCTTAGCCGTGCTTTTCACATGGTCAACTGTGCAGTGTCGCAAACAGTTTCTGCCGATGTGCTGGGCATTCAAATCTTACCCGGAACGAAACAAGATATTTTTCCTGAAAGAAGCCATTACAGACAACATAGTTTTCCGCGAAGCTTTTGCATAATTATTCCTACCATTTCTCTAGTTTATAATAAAATTAATCCTGTAGTGAGGACACCTCTCGATAATCGAAAACCTGCGTCGCTTATCCCACCATAAGATGCTGAGGAAACGGCGGGAGGGGCTGTTCTTTTTACTGCTTCATTCACTTTCACTCTTTCGTAGCTTCATTTTTATTACTTCGCTTAATATCTTTTCCCTTGCCTTCTGTGCAATTGCACAGGGGATCTTACTTGTGATAAATAACAAAAGACAATCTTGATAGCAGCTTAGACTCTTACCCTCTGCTTATGGTACTTGTGGTTGTGTTTATCATACGAAGCGCTTGGACTATGATGTATCACTGGTGACCAACTAATAATGTATGGCGATTCTATGTGAAATATTCCAAATGAAACTCAAAAGTCCTGATAACATCGAAAAGAACTTACATGAAATGAAAGCTTAGGTCAATACGAGAATGAAATAGAAGAAATAGTACAAGCGGTTAGGCATATTATGGAAGGAGAGGAATCATCAGTCATTTCGGAAATAAAAAGAACGATGAATTCTTCTACGAGTATTAAAAACCGTTATGCAGATATTGTGAAGCTATCGAATTCTGTCGTAGTGAAACCAAAGAAGATAAAACCAAAAACAGACGTTAAATCACGAATCGAGCTGATGTTGGGGTACATATAGTAGCAGTTATTAAAACACCAGATGTTTCATGTAATGCTGCATACTCTCTAGAGAAGTTTAAGAGAGAAGCACAACAGGTTAAATGATGATTACAGAATTGATACAGACAGGGGTAGAAAAACTGGAAATAAAATAATTAACATATTGCAGCAATCAGAAGAAAATAAGATAAAAGATAAATAGTTACTTTTATTTTATTTAAATACTAGCTAGAAGTCTGCGACTTCGAAATATGTTCGTAAATATCTAATACTAACAGTATAATTAAAAGTTTTAATACTACAATCCTCAGAATCCGTCTAACGTATCTCTTTGTTAATAAAGTTTTGAATTTGATAAGCTTACTTTCGAGCTACGTAAAATTGACTACATGAGAAGCAGTCAACTTTCTGGTCAACTTTAACGTCTGGCTGTGAAACATGTTTGTAGTAATCATCTGTAATCTCTTAAACTCAACAGGGAAATCAAGTGGTATCAAGGGTATACGTGGTAAAAGTACTAATTCCTTCCGAGCACATCCGGTCAAAATAATTGTGATCTTGAATTCATTGCGATTCAAAGCTTTCGATTTCAGCTCACATCATTATAAAGCTCCGGCGGCTGCAGTTTGATGTTCCCCATAAACATCACTGAAGCATTTACTCTCAAATGAATTTCAACAAAAAGTATTCATTAGCTCAGTATTTTAAGAATTGAAACTCTTTTTCTAACATTTAGAAACAAGCTAATAAAAAATTCCTCAACAGAAATATTATTAGTAGCTTTAGTGATAGATTCAAGGAGAAGTTCCAATATATGTATAAATAGTAAAAAGTACAAGATTAAAATCAAAAAAATATTCATTCCCTTTCTAATGAAATTAATTGAGATCAATGTTAGTAGATCTTTTTAAACGGGATAGTTATATGCAGTCTAGCAATATTCCTGTCCGTTTATTTGTAGAATTTGCAGTACAGGACAAGATAACGGTACTTTAGTTTGATTAGAAAACTTTGTCTCAAAATCTCTCAATTCCAAATCTACGTTATATTCTGTAGCGGTAAATCATTCGATAGAGGACTTAATCGGTTTTCAAAAGGCTCCTAAAAGGGCTTTGTACAACTTTCCGTTTGCGATTATTAGCCCTAAAAACTTAAAAATCATATGAAATTTTATCTGAATTTTAACACACCTAAATAATCAATGAACAAAATGTAAACTTGTCTACACAAAATAAAAATGTTCTTCCTCAATGTGTTTGCTTATAAAATAAATGGAATGACTAGCAAGTAATATATAAAGATTAAATTTAAATGTATGTATTACGCTTGAGGAAGGACATTTTTTATTCTGTATAAACAATTGTAAGTTATCCTTAAATTAAGTTTACATTTTTTTCAGTTCATTTCGTATAAGGACAATTTGAATATCCCTTAAGTATTTGTAAAAGGATATTTCCAAAAAATAATTATGTGGCTCTATTGAGGACTTCATTATGTTAATATGGGCCAAGTCTCAAATATATACTACTTCTCGTTATAAAACTACGAAAATGTCCTTTTTAGACCTGTTAAAGGATGTGACCCAAATGAAACTTCGGCATTCGTTAAAGGATCTTAGGACATACAGTCTGTTCAATAAGAAAGGAACCGTCGTTTTCTAAAGAAGATAAAAGATATTTCTCTGTCTCTTTCTCTGAGAGATTGTACCATGGAAGGGCTACGACGCCAATACTAATTGATTTCAGTGTCGCTTGAAACGTAACAGTGCGTGCAACTTATTGAAAACGACTTCAAAATACGCGAAACGGTATGAAGCAGTCTTTCTGTTTACGCATCCAAAAGGACCGAGCTTTGCTACTGCAAAGATAATTAAAAAATCTAAGAACTTCGTTATGAAGTGGGTAAACAGGTATTTGGAGTCGAAAACTGTCGACGACCTTCTTGGACGGGGGGTAAAGAGAGCAACTACGAAGAAACCGGATAGAGGGATACTGCAGTTGTTTGAGCGCACCCTCGCTTTAAGACTGCACGAGGCGAAGGCTCAACTGGTAAAAAAGGGAATTGACGTCAGCATCAATACAATCAGAGAGCGTTTACGTGAGGCTAACGTAGAATACCGTGCTACGATATCAAAACTTTTTCTTTCCGGAGTTCATGGGGAAAAACGAAGGGTCTGGGCTATCGAAAATTTGAATCGCGATTGGTTGAACATTGTGTTCAGTGATGAATCGATATTTTGGGAGTGGACTCGCATGAAGCGTGCTTGGTCCAATCGCGGGACCCGTTTTATCCAGCGCACTGTCAAGCATCCAATAAAAATCAATGTTTGGGGATGCTTTTCGGATCACGGTTTTGACTGCTTGGAGCTCTTTACCGAGAATTTGGACAGTAAGAAGATGGTCAAAATTTATCAGCGTGCTCTCCTAAAATCAGTGAGGAAGATGTTTGGACCCAACTATGATGATTGGATCTTACAAGAGATCCCAAACATCGGAGTCGACTGTGCAGGATCTGGAAAGCAGAAAATAACATAACAACGTTGGACAGGCCATCCCAATCCGCAGATCCCAATGCAATTGAGAATGTGTGGGGCATCATAAAGAGCCAACTCTTTTGTGTATAATCTATCCTTAGCACGGGTGATTCGGAGGATATGGCGTTCGCTGTCGATTGAATATGCGGAAAAACTCGTCGAAAGCATGCCCAGAAGATGTCAGGCCGTTCTCGATAGTGGCGGGAATTACACAATTTATTAATTGGTTGCGTCGTAGTACTTTCAATATACTTGAATGTAAAAAAAAATTAGAAATAAATATTTCCTCTGTAAATAAAAAAATGCGGTTCCTTTCTTGTTGAACAGACTGTATATTTGTGTCAAATTTCGACAACAGGCTTTTTGAATTCTAAACAAATTGTCGCCAATGGCGACATATATAGTTAAATTTGTGATGTCATAAAGTACCGTATCCTGCTCACCAAGGTTAGGAAGTTGGATACAATATGCTCTATCGCCTTAGTATCCTCCATGCATGTCTGTATGTATCATCCTCTAGGATCCCCATTCCAATTCGAGTTTAAAACCACTTGAAAAGACTGGATATTATTGTATAACATTACTGGCAATCTGCATCTAGATATGATGTGTTGGTTGATAATGTGGTGTTGACAGCGTATTTGAAAATAAGAAATTGGAACAGGGAGTGTCTGAGATCCACAATATCTGGCACTGCAAATGTTCTATGGTTACCAAAAATCCATCTAATGATTAATGTTAATATTAAATGAAAAGAAATGTTTTTCTTAAAATGGGAGAACTGCTGCTGATTTCCTAGAGTCGATTGTAGTTGTGTTTCTTTCCTTTGGGGCTTCATTCATTCTCCTGCTGCTATTATTAGAAATGTAGTTAACTTTCCTGTTGCATACATAAATTGCCTTCTAAATAATCCAAAATAGCAGTATACACAACTGTTAAACTCTTTCTCATGTATCATATTGTTACCTTTTCAGGATAGGAAAGCCTCGAGAATATTACGAAAACATACTCAGGCAAATTAATGGGTAAGTCCACAAGGGATATGTGCTATAAAAATGGGTACATTTTCACTGGAGAATTTCTTCTTTTTTTCTTTCAGAGTTTTGTTACCAGGCGGAGCACTGTGGTTCGATGAGCCAGATGGCTATGCAGATGCGGGCAAGTACATTTATAAAATTGCTCTTGAAATGAATGAAGGTGGTGACTTTTTCCCATTATGGGGAATCTGTCTTGGATACGAGCTCCTGTTTTATGCTTCGCTAAATGGAAAGGACCCAAGGCAAGATTGCGATGCGATGAATGATTCCCTACCTTTATCTTTCAAACAAAGTGAGAATTTTATTCGTCTCTTGGACCCAAACATGTTTTTATTATCCATTTAGATTTCAGAGAGAGTCGAATGTTTAAAAATTTACCACCTGACATCGAAGACATTCTCCGAAATGAAGATGTAACCTACAATTTCCACAGATATTGTGTTACAGAGCAGGTACCTTCCTCCTCGTAGAGCAATTAATTATTCATATTTGCTTTGCTTTGTATATTTTACGTAACTAAAAGGATAATGGTTTGAATAACCGAGTAATCTCTGTAGGACTTGGAGACTTTTGAATTACATTCGGATTGGCGTGTGATGTCAACGAACAAGGATAGAAATGGCCTGGAGTTCATATCTACAACAGAGCACAATAGGTGTGATTTCAATGCATTTTGCTGACTTGTAGCTGTTCTAAAAATAACTTTCAGATATCCGTTTTATGGCGTCCAATTTCATCCAGAAAAAACTGCTTACGAGTCCACAGCGGCAGAAAATGTATCCCACACCGAGAATGCCATAAGAGCATCGCAGTTCTTTGCACATTTTTTTGTTGGCGAATGCAGAAAGAATGGACATCAGTTCCAGGATGAAAAGGAAGAAAATTGCCATTTGATATATAATTTCCCAATCACTTTCACTGGTTTATCTAGATCTCGGTGGGTACAGTGTTATTTGTTTAAAGAACATCCGGATTATCCTGCCGCGAAGTAAAATCCCCTTGAATTGCTTCATCTGTTGATTTTTGGTAAAATTTTATTATGGCTGTGTAATTTACATACATTTGTATGCGCTTTATTTTTGGTGAAATAATTATTTATTTATATTAGGTGAGGAGCTTTTTCAAATAAAGAACTTGTATTAGAATAAATTCCCTCAGGGAAATTAAGTATTCTAACTATAAGTGCGGTGTTCGTATTTTGTTTATTTTAAACCTTTATCCTTTAGATATATTTTTTTCTTTAAAACTCTATTTTGTCCCTTATTTTAAAAGTTTAACTTTACAAATCCTTTATCCTTTATTTTATCTGCTCATAAATTTTTATTCATTTAATCTAGTACGTTTATTATTCATTGAAAATTTTGGAATAGATAGCAGGACTGTACTATTAGCACCAAATATAAAAGCAAAAACACATCCTACCAACACCAGAGTCAGCGGTACCAGCGGCATTTTTAGTGGAATATGTAGCAGTTAGACGACTCAGCTTCCACAAGTCCTATTGGGGATGCTGTTGTTGTTGCTGATGTGGTTGAATGTGTTTCTGCTATTAACAGCGAGACAAAATTGAATTGAGAGACAAAAGGTAATAACTAATCAAAATTGCTTAGACTTCTACGGATAAGTAGAACAGAAATTATTAAAATAAACTCATGCTTGTGAAAACTTTTCCGCTTAAAGCCCAGTATGCAGTTCGAGCGAAAATTTCGGTATCCTGTTGGGCATATAAGTCGTCATGGAAAAAAAATAGTGTAGAGTTAAGAGTGGAGACGTGAGGTCTTTCCGTAAAATTAATTTAAATAAAATCATTTTATTTATTAAATGTATTATTTTATTTATTAAATAAATTTTTATTTTATTATTAAATTAAATCTGTCACTTTTGTCAAAATTTCCGTGCGAAATAAATGCCCGGGCATATAAATCGTTGAGGAAATAGTCTCCACAGCACATCAAAGCGCCATCTTCAACCTAGAGCTGTAACTAAACTATTTTCGCGTGAGCAGCATACCACTTTGCGAAATCAGAATCGAAAATTTCGGTGATACTTTTCGGTTGGATTTTTTTTTACATATTTTTGGTATAGGAAACGAAATTTTTGCTCGAACTGCATACTGGGCTTTAATCCTATCGAAAGCAAATCTAAATAATACGTTTATGTTAAATATTGAAGTTT
Organism: Dasypogon diadema; assembly: GCA_006980735.1. NCBI lineage: Eukaryota > Metazoa > Arthropoda > Insecta > Diptera > Asilidae > Dasypogon > Dasypogon diadema. The sequence continues at coordinate 1,206 of QYTT01088895.1, read as the reverse complement.
GAAGTAGGTACTGTTTTTTACTTTGAATAATTATATCTATGTTGACATCTTTATAATGTTAAAGCCAGAAAGGCTGTTTTTTGTATTATTTTATTCTTTATATATAATATAATAATATATATATATAATATAATAGTTTTTTTCTTTAAATAACTTTTACCCACTCACTAACCCTTGACAAAAAACTTTGTGCGTAAGAGTGCCGTTCGTGACGAAAGTGTGAAATTTTGGGAAGAGTTTTAGGGTGGATGGATTTACATGGGGTTTGCTTAATTTAGAATGAGTGAATGGGGAGCTTTCCGATGAGGTAAAGAAAATTTACTTTTTTCGGGGTTTTGAGATGAGGGGATGGTAACTACCCCCCTTGAGGTTGTCAAATTTGAGCCGTGTGTCATGTCAAATTGCTGAGTGCCATTCAATTCAATTTATTGTGTATAAGCAGTACTACAAGACAGAAGTCTTAATACTAGTACATTAAACAAAACATTATATACTTAACTAAGGCGAATGAAAAAAAACAATGCTTAGAAAATAACAAAAACAAAAGAAAAGAAATAGGCAGAAAATAGAAAAACAAAAAAAGTAAATATAATGATACAAAAAGAAAAGAAAACATGAACAGTCCAGTGAGTGTGCAGTAACTAGCCATAACACCACATCAACAAGGCAAACTCAGAAAGTCCCGAAGCAAGCGGCCAAATGAAGCCACCAGTCTCGTACGCTGAATCACAGAGGGAAGCGTATTCCACACGCGAATTACCTGGAGAAAGAACCCTCCATCACTGAGTGTTTAAAGCGAGGTAAAACTAAGTTCAAATGCCTTTCACTGTGCGTAAAGTGGATGTAATCAAAAAGATACCAAGGTTGAGTACTATATAATATTTTATAGAGTACTATTACCGCTTTGTGCATTAAGTAGGTTTCCAATGAGCAGCCGATGACTTTGTCCCTGTAAGGCGTAATGTGGTCATACCTGCGCAGTCCAAAAGCGAATCTAGTACAATCATTAAAGGCCACCTCCAATTTCGCCTACAGACTGAGTCAAGCTTCGGAAAAATCAAAGAACCATATGTGAAATGTGGTAGTAACAGCGAATTCACCAATTTTATCCGCGTATCCACAGCCGTCGAAGTCCACCATAAATTTTGCTAGTAACCGTTCTTGTATGGTCGCAACAGGTCATCCTGGAGTTTAAGGTTACACCTA
>QYTT01088893.1:0-27571 GCA_006980735.1 Dasypogon diadema | reverse complement strand
AGGGAACCTTCTTGATATAATTACGTGGCATATTCTAGCAGGTAGTTTATAATTCCGAATGGATGCACATTTATTCACGTCCGTTTTCAAATGGGAATTGAATGTCGATCTTTACCTGCCCGAATATCGCTGTGCGGTTAGTCATTCTGCCATTTTTTTTAAATTTATTCCAGTAGCTTCAATGGTGTAGACTACACTGTAGAGCCATGAATTGTAATCAAATCTTTTTCCAGGAATCTAAATGAATAGCTGCCTGGATGGATGATGCACCATTTGGGGCCTTAAAGCAAACCAGATATAGAAATAGAATCCATTCGTTTGGAATTTTCACTTCGAAAAGGAACTGATGCATTCAATAGTTGAATTTTATGCAATATCTGCACAGGATAGAAGGAAAGGGATTTTCATCAAATTGTGCTGAGTAACTACGTTGGAAAAATTTTATTATTGAGCACATTTTTTGAATATGTAAAAGACTTTTGAAGGAGAGGGAACATGAACAGATTTGCAACTTGAAGATGTCTTTAAAAATTCGAGAGAAAACTGTGAAAGGTCTTTGTCGGTAGATAGGAATAGAGCTATGGTGACAAATGTTCTTCAAGTAGCTTTGATGGATTTCACGTTCAAAAGAAACTTTTTGAGAAATATGAATAATGATTGCTTGAGATGGAGAATTTTAAAAGGTTTTAAAAGATACCTGAGTTTTCACTCTTTTACTACGAGTAGAGAGTTTCTAAAAAGATTAACCAATTCCTACTTAGCATTCCGGGGCTGATAAAATTTCATCCATTTCTTAATACTTCAATAGCCCTGTAGTCGAGGTGGAGGCAGTAAGCCCACAGTAGGTTCTTCTCCACGTAAGGGGCCATTAATAACATTATCTTGTTGGAGTCATATACACACATTCACTGTAGGGGTAACAAAATTTTGTATAACTATGTCTTGTAATAGGATTGTTGACAAAGGAAATTTATAAAAGGAGGGTTGTTGCAGAAAAAGATTAACAGCATGTCAAAGATAGTATTAATTTAATGACAGGTTTTTTATACACCAGAGCATTGGGATCAATGCTTTTAGGATTTATACGCAAAGTATCTTCAAATTAATGATAGTTTCTCCTTCGAGAGAAATACTGACATCAACAGAAAGGGCGATCAGCTGACGGACAATTCTAAATCAATGTACTAATAATACATCCTTTACCACTGGAGTACACTTCCCATCTAGATGACAAATTTTCCAAAATTTATAGTTCGAAATGTTATGCTTTGCACAATTAAAAGTATGAGCCCAGTATGAGTGCAGGAGATAAAATGGCTGCGATCCGATATTTCGGATGATTGCGCATATACCATATTTTATTAGGATCATGAAACGCCTCATGATTTCAATCCTAACTTTCTTATTAGACATTACACGCCAAAATGAGTCCATTCTTGGGTAAAGAAATGAGCTGTAAGTTTTCTATTCCAGCGGTAGAAACGAACATTATTTCCTAATACACAAGTTATCTTATAACGCTTTTTCCCGGTACGGTCGGTATATGGTAGCTCGGTAACTCGGGCGCCAACGTAATGCAATTTTCTAGTATAGAGGATGACGGGAAATGTCACAGGAGCGATTGCCTGGTGGGTACTTTCAGTGGAGAATGGCCATTGACTCACGGAGCGAGAGAATAGGGTCGGTAGAGTCCAAAGCTGTGGTGTCTCTAATATTTCTCTTTATTTGCTAATATAATTCGAGCTTACAGGGTAACGGTACAATTCAGTTCTCTTACGGCCATGTCTTCTTGGCCCTAAAATCGTTCCAGTCAACATACGTATTAGGACCTCAACACGCATACTAGATTCGAGCAGTATGACTGCCATTAACCTACTTTTAAATAGTATTTAAGTACCTTAAGGTCCTTAAACCTTAAAAGCATGGATGGTCGTAGGTAGTTCGTTTGCCCACGTTGAAATACAATTCAACAATTGCACGGATAAAACAGCTACCCCGTTGTGCGAGCACCCTTAGATCGTCCCGATCAAAACGCGTATTAATCCTGAGTAGAATAATTGCTCTTAGCCTACTAATACTGGATGGACGGAAAGTATACTATGTTAGGTGGCTGGAATTGCTTGTCTGACTGACTCATGACTTATATTCTTTTTATAACATGAATATGGAGTGATGAAACTTTTTATCCTAGCCGAGATAAACCTCAGAAGACGTTACGGTTCTACTGTGGAAAAGATTAGAAGAGAGGTCATTCGCAGCCTTTATCTTCCCTATGACTATGATCAACTACCTGCCTCCCCTAAAAAAAAGAACACCATCAGGTATACGATCGCCAGGAACCTGGACCTGGTTTGTAATACACATAGGCTACTATTTGAGTAAGCACTGACTATAACTCAAGGGGTAAGTCTCTTTACGATTTTACAATAATTACTACCCTTAGGTGAAAAACAAAGCCATAGAGCGAAATTTTGTAACCATAAACTCTAAGGAAGTTATTGATATAACATAGGTAACAATTCTGATAATTCAGAGCATTTGAAGCTGGCGGCTCGCGGGGAAGAGATTTTTTATCTAACCACTGGGCATACGTTTTGTGTTTGGCGGAATTATAAAAACCAGACTATGTATCCTGATTGGAGTGCATTTAGGGACGCACTTCGTTCCAACCTGTCTCATTTCGGCAAGCAGTTGCTTACTGATTGCGTAGGCCTAAATCGTGAAGGAAACGTTGTTACTATTGTATTCATTGACTCCTGTGAGTTTTCAGGTGTAAAAAAAGTTCCGACCTCCCGTGGCTTACGCGGAAAAGGAGTGTACGACATCTCTATAATACCTTATCACCTCACATGAGTGTGAACTGCACTGCAGGAATATGATCACGATATCTGTAAGGCCAAAAAGCGGTACTAGATACTTTTCTGTGGAAACTTTGGTCTCGACGGCTGGGAAAGTTTCTATCCAAAATACTCCTTCAAATGGAACTACTGCTCGATAAGAGCAGAGAATGGGTAATCCTTAGAGATTCTAATGGAGGGACATTACCCTAAGTGCTTCGACATCACTGCAGCCATAACTGCTAATTGCTCAAAGAACCAAATACGAAAAAAGTTTCAATAGCTGGTAATCAGAGATCAAGAAAGAATACTAGAATAATCATCCAGGTCTAAGACAGATGAAGACATTTGACGAAGACATATTCGTAACAGAGTATAATCTGCTTTAGTAGAACTGCTCAGATTCCACAAGATGGTGCAAAAACTCGGTTTTCGTCGCCGAAATTGAAAAATTGTAGTAGATTTGATATTAATAAACCAAATAACTCCATTTTATAATCCAAAAATTAGTTTTAACTTTAAATCAAACTAATGACAGTTAAAAAATGGGGGGGGGGAGATACGTAGATATTAGAATCAAATGAGAATTAATTTTTCGAGGATTTGAGAATAATTCTACATTAGTAGCAAACTTATCAGGAAATACAATTATGTTTGCGAGAACAACACATATGTAATTGCACCGGTTCTGCCTATGGGGACGGTGCCAACCCAAGGGATAACTCTTGGTACTTCCCGCACTTCATCAAGAAACAAGCTGATTACAGCGACATGTACTTTATACACAATGTCTGGCTCATTTAGTTCCCTGGTTTAAGCATTTTTTACATCTCACAAAGAGGATTAGATAAGAATCTAAAAACTAGCAACTTTTTCCTCTAATATTGAGGAAGAATTGCGATCGATCATTATTTTTTTAACAAAAGATTATTATAATATTAGTTAGTTTCAAAGGGATCTAAAGTCTAAGTTCTAAAGAAATCTGTAAGATATAGCAAACCAAAGAAACTGCATTTGACCATTAATTTCTAAGGGAAGGAGTTATCCTAAGGGGATAGCTACGGTTTCTTCTCATTTCTTCTGGTTCAAGAAGCGGCAATTGCAAGAGTGTACGATTTTTGAGCATATATCGTTTTTGTAGCTACAGATTTTGTATATTTTTCATGTCCTCTTGTTACCCAACGACTTGTTAAGTCGAACCTAGGTGGTAAGCTTATATACAACACTGGGAATTCAGAAATAACACCTAAGTTATGAGAACCTATCGTATTTTAGAGGGTTGTTTGTTAATAGAAAAAATAGTGAACAATAGGGTAAAATATTTTCTGAGAAAAACCTCCCAATATCTTTGTGAAATTTGAAAAGTATCTACCTTGTAGGTGTAATCGCTTTCAACTAATTACTGCCAGTTAATCAAACCATTATGCATGCTGTTTGCGAAACTGAAAGAGAAATAATTTGCCTTAAAAAGAAAAGAAAAACTTGTAATCATGATTGATGCGGGAAGGATAACCATGGAAAATAGGGCAAACATTTTTTTACCTCGTGGAAGAGAAATTATTTACATCAGAAAATTGCTCCTAGATTTAGCGAATAGATACTGCAGAGATTGTGTGCAAGTTAAAAAGTTGTTAAAAGTGTAAAAAAAAACGGGTAAAGGGGGGGGGGGGTGGTTGGGTGTGTAAAGAGGTTGCTGTAGGAAGGCTAAAGTGATATGTAATCAGTTTCAAACATAAAATGTAACAGTTTTCTCATACAGTAGAAATTTGGCAATCGTAAAAATCATAGTTGTAGAGTATGCTCTCCTGAATACAAATAATAAGGTTAAGGTATGTCTTAGCTGCTGATAGAAATGAAATTTGTTATTTGGCTTCAAAGGCTTTTAATATAGCGTAAATCACCATAAATTCCTCGATAAACTACCCAAAAAATTCAAATTAAGGCGGATAACTATTAAATTCATATACATCTACCTATTAGAGCAGATTCAGCAAGTAAAAGTAGAAGGTCTTGTTTCAATTTGCATTATTATGTCTGACGTTCCATAAGGTTCTGTATTTGGCCATTTGCTACTCAACGCGCACATCAACGAACTATTTTAATTTATGCATGATTCCAGTATACACATACATCCAGACATAAATAACGAGTAACGACATCCAGATTTAAATAGTCCGACCAATTAGTTTAGTAGAAATTTGTGCTTGCAGATTACATGATGATGTATCACTGATCAAAGATAAGACCGAATAAATCTTGAGTGGTAATTTGCCTCGCTGAGGTTGCTTTTTTCATTGCAACATGTAAACAAAGATTTGAATCATTTAAAATTGGTTGAGCCAAACTTCGATAAAGTTAAATAATTGTATTAAAATGAAATAGTACAGAGTAGAAAATTAGCTCGCGAAAATCGTAGTAATAAAAATTTCAAAAGAAAGAAAAATGAATTTGGTCAAGAGAGGGGAGTAGGAAAATTGAAGAATTTGAAGCCAAATGCAGTTGAATTTAGAAAAAAATGAAATATGAAGTGCACCAATACTATAGTGACTTAAGTAGATCACAGCACACTTTGGGGGAAAGAATGGAAAACTCAAGTCGACCAAGGGTGGCACAGACCTTTGATAATATTGAGCTAATATGGAGTGTGTTCAGACTGGCACGGTAAAGAGACTTCGGGGTATTGTGAAGTAAGGCAAAAGAATTGTCAGTACTTTCAAAAGTCACTTTACTGTTGTGTTTGTGTCGGAAGGAATTAATTTCGTCAGTAAAAAGATATATAAATTTACGCAACGTTTAAGTACAAATTAATAAAAAATGGAAGCACAGGGTACGATTGTTATTGGGGAAGATGAACAATTTAAAAAATGTATACATTATGAAATTTCTTAATTAAAAACAACCATCGAGTCTTTCCCAAATACAGCAATGGAAAATATATTGACACCTTATTCGAAGAAAGTTTAATTATAGATGTAAATGAGACGCATAACAACGCAGCAGACCAATGTTTACTCAATAATAAAGGCAATAAAGGAGGTAATAATTGGGATAATTACTAGTGTACTAGCGTACTAGCATACTATTATACGCCACTGTTAGGCAAAAGAATGTGGTCTTGATTTGAACTGAAAGAGCTTATTGAAGGATAGAATTAAACAAATTTTTATTTCCCCCGCTATGTGCAAATAATTTATATTTAAAACGTGAGTACACAAAAACAAAAGACTACAATAAAAAGATAGGAGTCTCACGAAAACCGTGGCATGAAATGGACGGAATCTATTCGAGCGGCCGTTCCATTGAACCTGTGGCAGTAGTTTCTTCTGAGGGATCTTACTGCTATATAAGATGACAATGTTCAAGAAATTAAAATACTAAAAGGACACAGGGAAACATTGACTCAATTGCTCCTCAATGAAATGAGAACAGTGTAGCAGAAGAAAAGCCAGACGGACGAGCAAAAGATGAACCTTATAGCAAAAAATAATAATGTCAGGCGAAGATTGATTGAAGCTATTGAAAGAAGAAATGAACTACATCAATAAATTATGAAAGAACTATTAGAAAGACTGTGAATAAATACGAATTTAAAAGACTGAGAATATTCCCATAAATATATATATATAGGTTCTTTTATGGATCTTTATTTTTATGGAATTGTTGTGTTAAATATTTTTTAGGACTTGAGTTTGAAATCTCCCAAAAACTAATGTGAAAGCCCATTTTATTAAAGAACACATACAAGAGTGTATGAATTATTGAAATACTTCTGTTTTGCATTTAAACTGACGGAAATCTTATATGAAGGAACATATTTAGCTAAAGCCGGATAAGTTTTTCTTCTATTATTTTATTTAATAGTTTTCTTCGAAATACTTTTACCGAACGGACACAAACGTGTAAATGAATATGTGAAAGTGGAGCATTTTTGAAGAGCGAAGGGGGTGAGAACTGGTATCCCACAAATGTCAACTGAATCACTTAATTATTCAAATATGTGTCATTGGTTAGGTGTCTAGGTGGTAGTGACTGTGTGTTCCAATTTTAGGTTAGGAATCAGGTAACTTTAACACGATAACCTTATAGCTATGTCGAGGACGAAATTCAGATTGTCACGCACTCAGTAGATTAGTATTCCTGAAGTTGCCAATATAACAATTTCCTTGGAGGGAAAACCCAAGAGGCTAATAGGTCGGAAACAATCACAAACGGAGGCAGGTGTTCACATTTTTGCTATAGCTACGATTAGAGCTTCAAAGTGTTCGAACATTTAGAGATCCGAACAGTTCGAGCATTGTACAATTCGAATCTCAAAACCAAACCTTCGAACAGTTGGAATGGTTCGAATCTTCAAATCCCTATTCTAATTCGAGTAATCCGACAAGTTCGAGCATTCGAACCTTGAATAAAATTGGGTTCTTTTCTTATGTAAGTCTGATTAATTCTCATTTTTAGTTGTTAATGTGTACGCTAGATTCTTATTACTAGAATCTAGAACAATAACCTACATGCAACTACAGGTATTGGGTTTTATATTTATATATACATGCAAAATTCTGTAACTAAAATTAAGTAATTTAACACGTTGAGTGCCCCAATTAGCATAAAAGCTTTCGTGAGAGAATTACTTGGTAAAATGCATTTGTCCGGAGAGAACTTTTAAGTGCCGGTCCCTAGGGACCGGCGTGGCGTTTAACGTGAAAGACAGTTTTCAATTATTTTATTATTTATCGATCTGAAAGGTGGCGCTAGATAAAGATGTAATGATTTGCTTAAAAATGGGGAATCCTCAAGAAATTGATAGAATGGTAGTTGGTTGTCTTTATCCACAACTAATGGAAAAAATTCTCGCGAGTGCCTTACAAACCTTCTTAAAATGAATTCTAGAAAGAGTTGGATTTGGGAAATTTGTACCAAATAAAATTTGTACCAAATAAAAAATTGTTGATTATTCGAATTAATTGTTGATTATTCGATTGCTCGGATCACTTAAAATACTCGAACAGTTCGAACATTCGAATACTCCAAGAATCTAAAAAGATCGAGCAGCTCGAATTGCTCAAACGTTCGATTTTGAGATCCGAACCAAAACTTATTCGAACGTTCGAACGTTCGGATGTTCGAACTATTCGAACTCTTTTTGAAGCCCTAGTTACGATATTAGGCACCTTCCATGTCTTCGGAAATGTGGACATTGTGAAATAAGTATTAAAGATATGCGACAAAGGTCCAATCAACAATGGAACTATGATCTTTAAGAACTTGATGATGGTATGAAAGTATGCTTTGTCACTTCGACAGGTAAAGCGGATCCCTCTCAGAGCATTTGGTTTAATGTACCACAGAAGGTTAAAGAAGAAGTACAGCACTCTACTCTGAATACCCTAGACAGACTATTTCAGAAGCAACAGCACAAAATTAGTTTTTTATTTTCAGAAACTACGCGAAAACATGTGAAAACATATTTTCCGAATGAATTTCATTTTGGACATGCGGTGTCTCGGGTATTAATGTTCACACTGATTAAAATAGGCTGAAGGATAAGGAATTGAGCATTTTCACACTACATTTTTAAAAATAATTAATTTCCGTGTTTCATCCTGTATTTTTTTTTATTGGGGCATTTTGTGCGGACTCATATGCCACCATTAAAATTGCTACGTGAAGAGAGATATTTATCTCGACTTTCGAAAATAAATTACTTTTGCAGAAGGCATACAATTGATTTTGAACAGATCTCATAATGTTAATTGCTGCTATAAAAAGTAATTTTTACTTTGTATCTACGCTTACGAAATGTAATTTACATTAAATTTCATTACCAACTGATGCGCGGAAAATAATTTACGCTACGATAAAAAATTGTTCATTGAACATATTTCCTTCCAAGTTGTGAAAATTAATTGAATCTGACACCGGTAGCACGAGGCTATAAGGTAAATATAAGATATCGATTGTGTGTGTATATGTATAAAAATCCATAAATAATTGCTGCCACCTGCTTCTTGTATGCTTCTGAACTCTGGACCTGGCAACCGAATAATAACATCATTTTCAATTTACGTTTTTCTGTAGAAGAGAAATGCAATCTCAGATTGTTTTCCTTCGACATTACATAGAGTTTTAACTGTAAGCCATTAGTAAAGCTGCTGTCAAGGTACAAGCAGAAAAGATTTCCTCCGTTTCACAATGTCGACATGATTTTGCTACACGTAAGAATTTTCTAGGTACTTGTGGAACCCGTACAATCAGGATCTATGACGGTGACATTGTCTGGAATCAATAAGCACAACATACGCTGTATTACGAATTCTTTTTCTTATATCGCTAGGAAGTCGGGGCTCAAGAAACGAGATTATGTCAACTTCTATTAAATTTTAAGGGGGAGAATCGAAATCTTTAAGATGTTATCTGTACAGATCGGGAGGCAAAAGTCAAGTATTGTTCTTTTCAGGTTTCAGTTTCAATATTTTCCGAATGAGATTTGCGATGAGTGCCTCTCAATTCGATGTGATTTAAGTCGGAGTTCCAATTAGATTTTGAGATCCAGAAGTACTTGAATCTCGACATGTGTATTTTTCTTTTGTTTGGAGAGTAAAAATGGAATGTTCTTTTTTTACTTACAGTTTTATTTCCCAAGTTTCTAACTCTACAGCTGAGGTATGCTGATTTTCCCACCAGAGCAGTGACATTCTTTGGAGTCATTGCGTCGAAATATGGTTCGGCCCATTTTGGGGTAATGTAACTAGCTGTGGTGCCTTCTGATAAAGAATTGTATTCTTTCATTGGTCCTTGTACTCCACCATTTGTCATGTCTGCAAAAACAAAAAAAATACTTTAGTTAGCAATTTTCCGGGTAAGTTTAATTATATGTAATATGAAATATGGCATATTATATACAATATATGCGTTAATATATATTTTATTAGTTTTAAGCTCTTTTAATTGCACTTAAAGCAGCTCCTCATTTTAGCCAAAGTTTGGTCTATAATTTTCTAAGTTATTCTTGCAGGGTTATGTAAACCCTATGAAGATCGATATGTCTACAAAGAATAAGAAAATGGACGATATTTCTAATGTTAACAATTGTATTTATAAGTGATTTATTGTATTGTTTTATGGTTATATCTGCAGATAGTTAAAAAGCTAAAACTTTCTAAATGGATCTCCGTAAGGACAAATTTTAGAACATTTGTATATTGTGTATAAAAAGTTATGAGAGGGTGAGTTCTGAAACGTCAATTTTGTTCGCAGTGATGTGGCATCACTACAGTAATGACGCAAACTTTAGTCGATGATGCGGAATCACTGCGTTGTTCTTCCTGATGCAGGTTTCACATTTGTGAACAAATATTTAGAATCACACACTCTGAAATTAATTTTTAAAGTGAAATTCAGTTCGAAGAAAAAGAAAAGAAAATGTTATTCAAAAATTATAGAAAATTTGTGACTACTCGTTGTAGTGTCGGCCGGTGCACTAACGATGATCAAATTGACTTGCTGTGATCGAAACACTTTCTTTTCACCCAGAAAGGAATTTCAGGTTATTTAAAAAATTATGTCAAGATACAAAATAACTGGGTAAAGACTAAAATGACATTATTTAAAAATATAAAAGAAAATCGATGAGAAACCCCAAAGTATAGTACTTCAAAACTACTGAAAAATTTCAAAAGGATGTGTTTCGAAGTCATTTCCGAACGAGTTGGTCAACTTTTCTAGTAAGTTATTTGAAACAATTTGAGCAATTTTTTCAAGTATAGGTTTTTCGAAACATTTCAGAAGAAATCTTTAACAGGTAGCGCACTATATTCTTCAAAGGAAACTTAATAGGTAATAATTTAGAAGCTGTTCAACCATACCGTTTTCCAAATTTAATATCCTCCTAATAAGGACTCTGCTAGTTACTAAATGTATGTAATATGTTTATTTTCAAACCGGATAACAGAGCAGATATGAATTTTTATATATATTTATAGGCCCACCGGGAGGCTATCATGATACTGCTGTGTGGAAAAGCAGTTCACTGAGAAAAGCAAATTTGCCTACCTTCGTTTGGTTGAAATTGGAAATGTTTATTCTTAAAAGTAAAACTTCGGGGATTTCCTCCGATGGTTAGAGCGTTCGACCGGAAGTCGGGAGGTCGCTGATTCGATTGTAATACCACACGCTGTTTTTTTTTTTCAAAGTTTAGGATCATAATAATAAATACTTTAAAATTTACCATCACTTAAAACTTGAAAGAGTGACAGAGATGCAGTTGGATGCTAATGAACATTATTACCGATTTAACCGTTCGTTGCTTTTTTTTTTGTTCATCACACTACGTTGACTTTTCATGTTCGAATTTTTGGACTGAATCCCTGATGCAAGTTTGCTGTATTTAAAAACTCATGTCGGTATAAGTGCAGTAATGATGCAGGTTGATTTATGAAAAATGACAGTTCCTCTATATGTATAGACACTCTATATGTATAGACACTTAACTTCAACAAGTGTATAAACGAATTGTCATGCAGAAGCGACCAATTGCTTGTCTCACAAAGCTCTCACCTAACACCGATGGCGAAGCGGGCTGAGACGCACATCTACAGATTTCCTCCTTTGTCGGCATGGATTCTGCACAGGACGCGGCGATATGCCAGGGGCCCTATTCCTGAATACGAATTCGAGGGAAATTCGGGGAAATTTGGGAAAATTAGAATGTTTTCAATTTATGAATACCAATCTGAAAATATCCCTAAATCCGAATACGTTTTTTAGCACTTGGTAATAAGAAATTCATGCACTTTCGTAAGCATTTTAATTCGATGACATTTCTTCGTCGGATTGCAAGTGGAAAGGAGTAAAAAAATTGCAAGGGCACTGAAATAATTTCAATATTTTTAGATCGAAAACAACCACACAAAAGCGGTACGAACTTAGTTTTAATATATTTGGAATTGCGCATGAACGGGATGTAGAGTTTAGTTCGTCCTCTAATTCTTTTAACAGATAACGAACTGCATCTTTTGAAAGAAAGAGCTTTATAAATCTATGAAAAAATAAGAAATGTAACGTTTTTAATTTAGCCTAATATTTTCAATTTACTTTTCGTGTGGAAGTTCAAATATGTTTCAGTTATCTCGGAATTTTCTATATTGATGCCTAACACATACTTCGTTTTTAGCGTCTCTTGAAAAAAGAATTTCACAGAATACATATCGAGAAAATCACTTTTAATAAACACACGTGGAAATCATACAAAATCACACAAAATGTCAACAACTCGTAAATTAGAATGAAGTTGCTCCTTTTCAATTTTTCCCATGGTATTTCGCTTTTTTGTGGCAGCACTAAAATAATTGTCAGAACATATTTAGAAATACCATTACATTTTCCCTGCGTACACTGATTGTCTTCCGAATTCGTATTCGAATCGTATTTAGAAATAGGGCCCCTAGATACCAGTGGTTGAGACAATTCTACTGAGGAGAATTGCATTTGTGAAGTCACTTGAATGGTTCGCAATAATTTGATGCAGAAAGTTTTGGCTCTCTTACAACATTTGTCAGGTTAAAATTTTTCAATCTTTTCTTCCTTAATTTCCCTCCTTTTAAGCTCTGCTGACTTTAGGCAATTCCTTAAAAAAATATTAAATCGGAAAAAAAATTTTCCCACTTGCTTTTGGAAGTTTTATACAGAAAGCAAGAAAAGGCGGTCTTGGCTCTATGCCAATGCTAAAGAGAACTTTCCTTTGCAACTACAAAAAGTTTCCTTCCTTTTCTGTAGATCTCAGAGAGTAATGAACTAATTATTTTTACGATTTTGGAATTTAAGTTCATTGAAATGGGTTTCCTTTTTTCGGTCAAGGACACCCACCCATGAATTCATGATCTATAAGAATGGGATCACGGATTTCCTCATTCAGCGCTTTGCACATTCGTAGTTGGATCTCATCCGAAGCACCATATTTCGTGTTCCGTAAGATTTGCCACTTTTATAGTAGGATTTAACCAGTGCTCTACACTCCATTTATAAAATTGCGACGAGCTTCAAAGACCTAAAGACCGCTGAAAACAATGAAAGAAGAAGCTCTAGATACGGATACACATTGTGAATATGTTCAGAGTTTCAATAAGAGTTAGGAGTGGTTGAGAGAAGGAGTCTTGCGCACTATATGGTGAAAAATGAACTATATGAATTTTTCGTAGCTTCTAAAGCCTTATAAAATCTGGTAGGTCTAGATGACTTAGTCAAGTGCCCAGAATGAACAACAAAAGTTGTCTTTGAGGAAAAACCCAATGGTAAATGAGAAACCCCGGGCGTTGCGTCTCTTTAACTGTCAAGGGTATGTTCAGAATTGTAAATTCTCGAGAGATACAGTCCTAAAGGCGGTAAAGACTTTCGGAGTGTCACCATATGTGGTAGTAATGTTTATTGAGTTAGGGTTTAATTTTTTTGACTGTGGCTTCTGGACTAGAGTTAAATGAATATGGAAATGTTACGTATGTTTCTCGACGATAACTTTGACTGAATTAATTTCCTGTAAGCAGAAATCATCCCTCTTTAGCTTCTATATTTTGTTTCTATAAATTAAAACATAAGTATTATAAAGAACTTATGCTAAAAGCGATAAAAATTTTAAGAGTTTGAAATCTTTAAGCACTTAAGAGCCTGAAGTAGGTAGGATAACTTTAAAATATTTAAATTAAGCATTTATTCAATTAAACCGATAAGTTTCAGAATAGGACGGAAACGTATTCTAGAAATGTGAATATATGCCAAAAATTGAATGTTTTTAAATACGGCACTGCTTTCAGTATATTCCACAATCGGAGAAAATTCAGAGATAGTAATTTGCAAGCTTGACATGTTTCGACATTTGAATTGCATCACGCAGTGGTTTTTCAGTTTACTTACACTCTGGAAAATAATTTCAAACGTGACCGAAATTCCTAGGTGAATGTAAATTTCGTTCTATAGGTGTATTGAAGGGTGGTTGAGAAACATTGAAGCAAATCTTATCACTCGAATTATCAGACTGGCGACGGCAAAAAAAATTATTCAAATGAACATAATTGTAACAAGACCAGGGGAAAATTTCTAATCAATGACGAGTTTTACTAATTTAATTTCGAAATCTCTATGAATTTTAAAGTAAGCTCATTTGGTTTTCAAGAGGCGTACCTTCTAGGACGAACTTTGAAGAGGATAAGATCCGGTGACGACTGTATTTGCAGACAGAATTCATTTCGAAGCATTTGCATCAATTAGTTATTTGGAATTAATGTCGGCTCTTTTCTATTAGAGTTTTTGCAAACCCGTTTTAGCGGTTGATTTTGTTGAAGATTTGAAAAGTCTGCCAAAAAATTGTCAAATAATCTAACAAACTTAATTTTTGCAACTGAGAACATAACAACATAAAAAAAACAGCAGCTTAGAGAAATACTTTTTCTATTTTAGATACATTTTCTTAGCTTACTTACCGGATTTATTTTCCTACTTGATAGACACCGTAATGGTTGATGCGAAATGGGGATCACTATCCTTGGGCGAGCACAAGATCAAATTCACTGCGGCATATGTTGTTTCAGGACCAGATGAAGTGTTTCAAGTCTTTCAACTTGGCTATAAGGTTAACAGTTTTACAGTTGCCTATTTGTCCAAGATTGCTAGGCTCAAGCAATGCAGAAGTAGAATACCTATGTCACACACTCTCCCAAGTAGAGTCGGGAGGACTCCGTAGAAAAAACCCTGTTTAGGTGGTACCCTAGTCCATAGTGTATAGTGTGGCTTCCAAAAACGTAACTACGGGTTCCTCGGTTTAGGTTTATAAAAATATTGGACTACCTTAGTCTCGGTATGTTTTCCCATTTGTTTGCCCATGGTTCATCACTTTTGTGAATAAGATCCTTAAAACAAGAATGGGTTTTAGTCCACTAACCTTTTGCTACATCTCGTTTTGTTTGCCACAGAATCAAACAGGAGTCGGGATTTTGCACGTGCAAGAGATGGGGACTTGTGATTCAGCACGCGAGGACTCACCACCTGCACCACTTGTAGGGCGGGTTCCCCTAATTGCAGAGGAGAGAGCTTGATATGGGCGGTAGATTCTGTATGAGAATCTATACCTGTACCTGGAGGTGCCCCTTTGTAGCTTGTTGCCCTTCCGGCGTGTACGGCGAAGCCGGACAAGCCCTTGAACGGCAAACCCAAGAATACTAAACTAATACTACAGGGCAAGGGGTCCTTATTCGGGTTAAAAATCTTTTTTTTATTCTTTTGCCTCTTTTGTGATTATTCCATCCCTGTCCACTTCTTTTATTGTGGTATCGACAATGAAAAACAAAATACCTTCTCCTTTAAGAGAAGGAAGGCGGCGGAAAGCTTCGTTCTAGGATTATGTAGCAAATTTTAAGTAGACCTTATTTAGCGTTACCAAAGCTTCAAGATGTTAGCAGGGCAAGGGGTCCTTATTCGGGTTAAAAATCTTTTTTTTATTCTTTTGCCTCTTTTGTGATTATTCCATCCCTGTCCACTTCTTTTATTGTGGTATCAACAATGAAAAACAAAATACCTTCTCCTTTAAGAGAAGGAAGGCGGCGGAAAGCTTCGTTCTAGGATTATGTAGCAAATTTTAAATAAATTTAGTTTGAATGAGGAATTTAAGGTTTCAGCTAGAGCCAACAGATATTCGTAAGCTGGCTTCTATAGATGGATGGCAGAAACAGAAAGAGAAAAACCAAAACATACGTAGTAAGCAATTTTTTTGAATACCATATTTAAACTTAAGATATCAAGCGTAGTTCCCGTCTCCCACTATCTCCCCTTTTTTGGGGTTTTTGCCATAGATATTTAAAGATTGTTCTTGTGGTGATTGTCATCGACTCATAGACTCATCGACTTAAGTCAAGATTAGCTGATGCTAGCCAACAAAATTTTTAACTGATTAAGCCTTTTAAGTATTATAGACGTTGATAACATAGATTTTTGGATTTTCTTCCCTCCAACAGGGAATCTCTTTTGACCATATTGATTGGGGAAACTGCTACCCGTAAGGTTGCTTTTTTCTGAAACAACCAAGCTCTGTAGATATTTAAAAAAATTGCGTTTTGGAGTTTTAGTGAAGGACAACTTAGGCTAGACTAATTTTTAGTTGATTAAGCATTTTGAGTAGATATTATTAACGTAGATATAATTCGATTATCTTCTTTCTACTCTTGGAGAAATTTTTTTTCAATAGATCATTGACCTTTTTCTCTCAGGTGGGGTGAGGTTCTGCGTCTCATTTGCGGAGCACTCTCTGCTTTTTCCTACTTCCCATTCGCTATCAGTCTTCTTCCTTTTTTCATTTTTCTTCCTACCAACAGCATGAAAATTTTCTTCTTGTTTATGAGACCTAGAGAAAGACCCATCAATAGAATCATCAATTTCTTAAAGTTCGACGTTCTATAACGCGTAAGGTCGCTTGTTTACCAAAAGCATCTCTTTTATATTGGGAAACAACATCCTCAAATAAATGGTAATAGCTATCATTAAGATCAAGATAAAGTTCAATGTTCGTATAATCTCGAGACCAAATGGAAATTTAAATGCTTCGAATGGTTAAACATTTCCTCCATTTCCAGTTTTGAGAATCCGAAGTAAACACGTATATGTGTCGCACACCTGTCTAGAGTTTGCTAATGAGACTACATTTTCCCAAGTAAACCAAAGAAGGGGTCTTATATCCCTTTAGGTCACATTTGATTGTTTTAAATGAGAAAGTCAAATGTCTCCTCATATCAAGGGTGCTTCGAGAAAATTGATTCTCTGGCCTATTCGAGGAAGGGATCGTCGTCGACAAAGCCATTTCGTTTTATTACCCTCAACCTCAACAGTTGTAATATTCCGTTGACACCAGAACCTCTTGGAGTAACCTTAAACTCCAAAAACTAAACTGTGATTTACTGCACGTATGATGACCAAAAGCTGGCTTAACTTATGCAGACTGAACACCCCAATTTCATGAATTTTTTATGAAACGTTCGTGAACTGTCAGCTTTTTAGCAAAGAAGAGAAGGCAATCGAATTGGAAAGTCATTTTTGATTTTTCTTTTTACTACGTCCTTAATGCAGCGACATGACGAGGCACGAATTCGGCGAGCCGGCGACTGATTTGTATTGAAATCAATTTCTATGTAAATTAGATCAATAGCTTTCAGTGTGGCGGGGTAAATGTGCGATAGGTGTTGAACCCTCTTCGCATTCGGAAATCACTCCCAGAATTAGATGTGTGATGGAAGTGATCAGTTTCGGTACGTTGGAAAGGTATCTTTTCACGTGTGGGGCTTTAGGGAAGATACGTTTAGAGCCAAAAGTAATACAATTTCAATTGTAATTTAAAAGCGATATTTGACATACATATCTTTGAGATTCATCTCCTCTCTATAGATATCTGTCGGGCTTAGAAGGGGTCAGTAGCTTACCAAGTATAATACCTATTATCCTCTTAAAATTTTAGTGGAATTGAACTCGCCATTCATGACATTCAGATGTTCTGTAAAATTCTGCCATTACTCAAAAAAATATTTACCTTCCTTCCTTTGTACGTGGAATTAATTACATAATTTAATTAAAAGCTAGAAGGCAAGAGTGCCATTAAGAAATTAAAAGCGTACATTTGCACGAGTTGTAATGGCAATCAACGCCACATTAAGGCAAACAAATATAGTTAACATTAGCGCTGAAATTAAATCAAAGCAGAATTATGACGCGTGCATAATGGCCCTTTAGTTGCTTAGTTCCATGAAATTTCTTCAGAAGATCTTGATTCAAATTAATCCTAATGAAAGCCACGTAATGTAAGTCCCTTAGCACCAAAGTGGAACAAAAGCAATGGAGAAATTCCGAAGTGGTTAGAAAATAAGTTTCCGGTGCGTTTGTAAAATAGCTCACCAGACAGCAAAATAAAATTGCATTGAGGCAAAATAAATATTTGCACTTCCTTTCCTGAGCAGCAGAAATATACACACATTATAAGTTAAACAAACCAAGGATCTTCCTGCAGCTAAGAACGGAATTGCATTTTCCCGGGTAGAAGATGAAAAAGTGAAATCGTCCTTACAAGCACAATTGGGTTTAAATTTGCATCACTTCCTGTGGGAAGAGTTCCTTCGGAAGGTATAATGAAAAACACTTTCCGTCTCTGTACTCGTGTTGAAATCTTAAATGTCGAGGAAAAAAGTGTAATAAGCTGGAAGCAACTTCAATCTGAAATGGATTTTCCCCATTTCCTTCCAAGGATCTTCTATTAAGCACAGCATTTTGAATCCGAACGAAATCAGTTTAATAATGGTTTGTATAAGGTGGGAGGGGAACCAGTGCTCCTAAATAAATGGGAACTAAAACCGAAGGTAATTATTGCAAGAAAAAGCTTTTTCGCTAGATTAAAATCAATCAGGAATTGTTCTTTATGAGCCATTTCAACATAGAAAACCTCATTACATTTAATGAATGGCGATTGCTTTTAGTTCCTTAGGTTTCTTTTAATTTTCCGCTCAAGTAATTCAGAACAGGATTTTCCACTAGCCCGCCAGGAATTATGTCAGTGCATTCCTAGGCATGCGATTGACATAAATTAAAGAGAGAGGAAGTGAAGGTGTTTAAGTTCTTTAATCACGACATTGTGTTAACGCACTTTTAATTAAGACCTAATGAACATGATTGCCTTTTACAATTTGCGGTTAGTAAATTGTGCCACAACTACACGCTTTAATTTACATAATTTAGATCTGTAATACGCGCTTCATAATAAATTATATAAATATGTTATACTACGTATTTAATAAAATTGAATGAGCCTAACATTGCCGATCTTTTAGTTTAGTTGCTATATGATAATGATATCCAAATTTCCAACCTCAAAGAAACGTGCACTAGCTTTCCCCATAACAAAGAAGCCCAAAAGTCTCTTATAGGATCGCGTACGCATTTTTCGTGGTGCCTACAATACTCCAAAATGGGGATAAGCACCATGAACAAGTGTTGTAAATACTGCTTAAGGGTCCGTGTATTTTCGTTTAAAGTAACAATGATAGCCGCTTTCCACTCTCAAGTAATTAATCCATTCACCCTATTAAGGACTCACCCCAAGAGAAACAATGTTCTGGTGAAGCTGAATGACAAGTCGGTCACGTGGTACCAGACAGGAAAAGTACTTTTCGGCAAAGTGGGCTAACCCATTTTACCCGGCGATCGATGTGCGACACTGGTTCTGATGCACAATACAATGACGCAACTATTTAAATGCTACATTAGGCTCTTTGTAATTTTATACGTAACTATAGATTATTTTGCTATTTTACGCCCAAATCCACCCCACGATGAGCACGTCATCTAGTTAAACTAGATCGCTACCTGGATTGCATGTCCAAAAAGATATCCCGAGGTTTCTATGTTGTTAGTGTGTTGAACCATATGTACGGCTGAGGGCTTAACATGGAAGCGTCTTACAAACGAACCCCAGGGCCATTGGTACTCAGTCTTCAGGACCTTTCCCGTATAAAGCGACCGGTCCAATGTTTTTTGCCAAATGTACGTGAATCAAGCAATCCCTAAACAAGCTAATCTTCGAGAATCGCGATCCAGCCTGTTAATGTTATCATACCCCGAGACTCTCCAAATACCGAGTCCGCTAGATAAGGATTTCCGCTGATCGGAATCTCTGCAAATTGTTCATATATATGTTCGTTTCACTTGAGCTGGAATGCTGGCGTAAATCTGCTCTGGGCCTCCGTCCCAACCGTGATCAAATTCCAAGATCAACCATGAAAGAAGAATGGACGGGAGACGAGTAGGCAGCGCAGTGTGATCCCTTAGTGCAGCAAACCATAGCCAAGAATTTGTAGTTTATTTCTGGAAGAAAACTGGGATGAATACACTTCGATTTCATGATCAAATCGGTGAGGCCTATACCGTCCATTCTGATTGGTATGCAAAGTGTGCTTGCAGTGACGAATCGTTTTCCCCCAAACTAGAACGCGTCTACTGCTTTTTCTTAACGCATCGTAATAATTCAGTAAATGCATGATGGACGAGTTAATGAGGTAATTTCTTTGAAATCAAGTGCGATGTATACCGCCTCCAATTCAAGAAGAGGTCTGTCTACCCCGTATCTGCCGAATTACCGAAAGTCAAGAATGAACAGATTCCTGAAACATAACATAATAATAAAGTGGTGCACTTGTCATAATAAGGCAGTGAATCCTTCGCAGGTCAAACTAATCCTCGTAGTAATCCACTTCTTTCTGGATCTGGGTAGGCGGTAGGAAAGATTGAAGCATGAATTATTAAAGATTGAATGAGGGGTCGCCGACATTTCAGAGCTCAACTCGTAAGTTTGGTGTGCCTACGAGGCATAATGAATTGTTGAATTTTGTCCCAAATTAAGCAAAAAATGTCTTATATTTCATTAATTGCGAATATTATATAATCCATAGAAGCGATGTGTAAAATGGGGTTGTATTGATCATAATTCACGGGGTTTCTTCAAGCCGTTTGTTTGGAAAGAATATACCTTGAAGAATAATATTTGTCATACGAAAATAAAATTTAAGATTCGATCATTAAAATCAGGGTAGGATCTAATATTGTAGCTATCACAGTGATGGCTGTGCATTATATGTATACCTAAAACCTGAAGATTAATTTCTGGTGGAATATAATTAAAATCAATCAAAAAAGTTTTGAGTGCTATTTTTTAGCCCTATAATTCAAGACTGACAAATCTGGTTATCTCAAGGAGTGTATAAGTTTCAGAATACATCACAGCACCGTAACATGTGAATTCTTCTCGGTTATAGGCTGGTTTATGTATGAAATCATCGTTCGAGAGACATCAAAGATCGCTGCCTTTCTGTCGTTTTTCGTTCCTCTGCCAAAGGTCGTTTTAGCTGTTTTGAGATGAGATATATAATGCACAACATTTGTGTTTACCTTATACGTGCGTGCAAGAAGATTTTGCTGCTTCTT
The DNA here is from genome assembly GCA_006980735.1 of Dasypogon diadema. NCBI lineage: Eukaryota > Metazoa > Arthropoda > Insecta > Diptera > Asilidae > Dasypogon > Dasypogon diadema. Next base: position 6,740 of record QYTT01088893.1, on the reverse strand, counting down.
GGAAGATCTTATGTTTCTAATCGTTTATTTGATTTACCTATTTCCGTCAACATACCCCAAAAAATCCTGCTTTTGATTTTTTATGTGATAGAATACGAATTCAAATTTATCATTATCTTGAGTATGCAAGACACACTATATTTTCCATATCGCTAAATATTTTTTACATATTGTCGTAAATGAGAAATTTAAGGGGGACAGACAAAGTATGGGACATGCGTAAAATTTGTGCCACTTTTGAGTTGGACATTTTAATGACATGTTCTCTTCAAGTCATTTATCTCTATGGTTGGAATGTTCCTAAGAAATTCCCTAATCTCCCTGCCCTAATCCCGATGTTTCCTATTATTTCAAACAGTCGTTTGTAGATTATATGTCCCATGGTGCCGAGGCCAATAGTCAGACAAACCACTTTCCCCCCTCCATGTTTAGAACTTTATTAGCCTCTCGGCAGATTGTTATGTTATACAACCAATTTTTGTGTTATAGTTCTAGGCTTTGAAACTCCATTACCGCCCCATGTTCTACTAAGCTGTCGCCATTTTCGTTTCCTTTGATCACTGTGTGTCCTTTAATATAAGAAATTACGTATTTCATCCCTAGGAATGAATTAACCTCCGTCCGATTTATGCATGTGACCAGGGTTATAAATCAGTGGACTCAAATGTAAAAATCGACTCATGGATAGAATTTCTTTATGATCGAATCAAATTGTGAGTGGAAAAATGCCAATGCTTGGATCGATCGGCTTAGACGAGAGTCCACTTAACATTTAAATTCGCTCAAGATTTCAGTCCGTTCAAATTTAACTCCAATGAAAATTTGAATCCCCTTAATCCGCTTAACAGAGTATGAGCGGATTAAAAACTTGAGTGGATTCATAACGGGCTCAAAACTTTCAAAATTTGAGCGAACTGAAAATTTATTGAATAAAATTTTTGATCGGATTCAAATTTGAGTGGACTCAAAACTAGAGTCCGTTCTTAATTTAAAGCCGATCATTGAGTTGATTTGAAATATGAGATTTTTGTAACCCTGCATGTGACCATTGTTGGTTATCCATTGCCTCCTTGCATCCAATCCTTTTCTAAGCAGTCCAAGGTACAAACCAGATCCGGAGACTATACTTGGTAAAACAAAGAACATATCCCCAAGCTTACATAGCAGGATAAATTTAAGTCTTCAGAGATGAGAGATGCTCCTCATAAATTCGTCCGTGAATTTAAAAATATCCCCGATACCTTCTGTTTTGCCTGAATTTTGTTTCTTCCAGGAGAGTTTCCAACAAAGCTATGTGTATGATGCGAAAAGCGCTCGTAATCCTTTGTATCCTATCCAGTTGTCTCCAAGCGATTATCTGTTAAACCTTAGTCCATTAGACTACCGCACCTGCGCTTTTTTGAACTTTTCGTCAGGCTTTTTTTTCCAGGTTAACTTGGAATCTAGGCATACATTCAGGCCTTTGGCCTCCCTAGAAACGTTGATATTATATATAAAGTGTGGCTCAAATTTCAGATGCTTTGTCTTTCTAGTGAAGGTTATCGTTTCTGTCTCGTTGAAATTAATATTGCGACCGTGTTCCTTACACCACCCTTCTACCACTCGGGGATAACAGACATGACCTTACTCTTCCCTACCAATGCCTCATCATCTGCACAGAAAAGGAGATCATACCGTTCCCCGTTATTATTTGGGCTCTACTTAGGTTTAGTATACCTGGGCTATCAGGTTTAGGGATTTGAACGACTTTGAAAGTTTTATTGGTTGTTTGTGTATTAGGACCCGTAAAGGAAGAAGTGCGGACTATTGTCCACGGCTAAACAGCAGTTATAGAAACAAACCAACTTCCTTTCTTAACCTCGAGGCCGTTTGAGAAAGATAATCACTTCATGAAAACCAATTTAAAGCAAAGACCCTATAGAAAAGATATTTCGCTATCTATTGACTTGATGATACTGACTTATCGGACAAAGCCTGGTGACCGTAAAACGTATTCCTCAAGGACAATATCTAGTCTAGGACAGCAGGGGTCAAATCTCCAGAATTTCCATATTGCTAAAAGCAAAAGACATTTGCTCATCGATACTCCTATTAGTTATGTCATCCAGGGTCGTGAAAGCAACTCTATAAAGGAATTATTAGATTTGCCGTCCTCGCTTCGGTTCATTTGGTTGGGAGCAACAATTCGACGCCCCCGGCAACATCATAAAATTCGATTAGAGCTGCAATCACGCCAAGGTTCCTTTTAATGTCATATGAACGGTGCTGATGTCTGTAACGTTTCCAGTGTAACGCACTCCGGGCGAAAGCTTCTTTACTGGATATAAATCAGGACTTAACGAAACGAATATTTTGATTAATGCGAGTTTTATAGCTTACGTCCTTAGATTTATGTGGCGGGGTAACCTGAATGGCTGGCGCAGACCGGCCATTGTATTAGAAGGACGAAAGGAACATAAAATGGAAGTATCTCCACTGCAATGAAAACGACTCCGAAAACGTTGATTACTTTTCTCCTGTTTTATTTCATTACAGTGCTTGAGTTTATTTCTGCTATCGTGGTACCGTTACAATTCTGAATAAATTTTGGAGGAATCTTTTGAGATAAGAAATATCCTTAGGAACTTGGGGAGCCCCCTACGTACGCTTTGTTATCCCAGTAACTATATACACACAAGATAGAGAGACATTCTGATTATCTCTGTAAATGCGTATGTGTGTCAGAGTGCTCATACTACCTCAACAGATCCGCAAACAGGGCTGCCAACGGAACGCTTTCAACTATTCAGGACGGATGCTTTGTTTGCATGTGAATGCTTCTTTGCATAACAACTTTGGCATAGTTCCTGAGCAGAGGGGTATGTTTGAATCAGCCTCACTGTGAGGCTGCTATCGGAGGACATAATTAGGAAAGTGTGTGCATCCTTATCTCTGCAGATGTTCATTCCTTAAAACAAAGTTGTGAGTATCCTCTGAATGGGGTATAGTACAGTACGGATTCATTCTGAATGTATTGAACACACTCTGCTTTCATGTCTTGCAGCCAAAGCGCTTTAAGACGTTTAAATCTTTCTAAAAGCTTTCTGGTGTTTGTTGGAAGCGCACGTTTACTTTACATTACAGCAAAGGAAAAAACATAAACAGAACGAGGAATCCTGAAGTAGTGCCCCAACTCTGCAGTGTCTAGCAAGCTGTACTTCTATTCGCAAATTGTTTTAGGGTTAATAAAGTTTTATTCTTACGCCCTAGAGACCTCAGTAGAACAGTGAAGGAGACTGGATTACCTTTCGCTTTCTAGCGAATGCCTTCAGAAACACTTTAAATATGAAATTAAATCGCAGACACTCGAGGGTAGTGTTTTTTTATGATTAGTCCTAGATATTTTCCAATAAACCGAAAAAATCTCTTTCAATTCCCTGAACGATGTACATAACTCAAACAACAAGTCCAGAAACCTCACCTACCGCTGCTGTGTAAAAAAAATTGGAGAACAAGGAATTTCCCGGGAATCACAGAAACTTTTAGGGGTTTCCATTTTCGGTTTCTGTAATTGTTCTTGAGGTGAATGATGGCTTTATGTTGTTCAAAGCCACCACACTCCTGGATAAAGCTAGACATTTTATGTTCCAACAATAATTTTATAACTAAAATCTAAATCAATATTTTAAAGTCGACAAGGCTTTAAATTGAGGTGCCAAAAATGTATAAAGCATTAAATGATTTCGAATGAAAAGATTCTATGAAAATGTTTTGCAAATTGTTAAGCTATACACAAAAGGTTCGTTTTTATTATCATCTGTGATCAACAAACATTTGCAAACATTTAAATATTCTGAAAGCACATAAAAGAGTCTTTGTGAGGACGGAATTAGAATACAATATTGTAGTATGTACAGTTTGGTAAAATAGGCTAAAAAGAGTTGTAGCCATTAAAATCATATTCTAGACGAGGATCTTAAAGGTTTGCACGATTCATACAACAGGCATAGCGGATGATCCCAATAATAAGGCCAACGACACAAATAGCCTTTAATGCAGATTGTAGACCCTACAGAATTCCATTATTAGTAATTATTCAATTAAGATGTAGGACGAAAGATCCACCAGACCTGGCTAAATTCTGTACTCCCGATGTGCTGAGCATATACAAGCCATACAGACTCTTTCTAAGATCTTGTAATTGTTTACTGCCTACATAGACTTTCGTTTCAAAACATTCTTATGTCCAATAGTGGGTCAAACGTCATTATCTATGGTTTGAGTCTGCAGGTCAATAAAAATATTTAGGCCTGCCTCGTGTTTTCCTTTAAGTTTACTTTCCAGCTCAGTTCGTTAGCCATAATGATCCCTAAGTACTGGACATTCTCTTTTAGTTCTAACCGCATGATACTAATAAATCTCTTTTTGAAGGATTTATAGTGGAATTTAAGACATTTGTAGAACTCCCAAACTCACTTATTAGTGTTTCTACCGTAAACTTGAAGAGAAATCAATAGAGACATGTAGGGATTTTGCTTCTATCACAATTCGACTTCAAAATATAATCATATTTTCTTATGAAAGAATCTGGCCTTGTAAAATGCAGGAGGGTTAAAAGAGATGTTATTTGGTGGACTAGGTAGTTGGAAAAGCTAAGAATCAAAGTTAAAAGTTTCTATAATCAATCTAAATAAGAAAGAAAGGAAAAGGACTGAATACAAATAAGTCCTAACCGAATATAATAACAAATTGAGGAGGTCTGGAGGAGACCCTGTGAAGAGATGGAGGATCTGGAGACTACGATAAGACTCCAAAAAGTGCTTCCTGCAAATCACTCTAATGCAATTGAACTCCAAAATTCAAATAAAAATTACACTGCCAGTAAAAGGAAAACACTGAAATTATTTTTACAGACACACTTTGAGGCTGTAAGGTAATTTCAGATAGTGACGAGCTGTTCGGTGAAAATAGGGATGACTACATACTTCTGAACAGGGTTAAAAGCTTCTTCTCATGTATCTTCAAAGAAAAAAAAAAACAAAATGGCCTTGAAGAAGTCAATATTCAAGGGATACAAATCCCCTGTAGTGAATGAATATTCCCAGCTTTGTTAAAACAAGGGATAAAAAAGTTTAAAGGACAAAACTTTTTAGAACTAATTATACCTTGAGATATATGCATAAAGTGTGGAGAGATGTAAGAGTGGCATTTATTGCAAGAGGTGAAGGGTGGTCCACTGTATAACCTCATAAGTCATATCACCCAATAAGCCTATACTACTTCATACTGGAAACCACAACAACATGTCTGTCAGGTAGGAAAGTCCACTATAACAGCCCATACATCACCCACATTTAGGGGTCGAATTAGAAAAGGCAATTAGCGAGCGCTGGACAATACTCTCTTCTGTGCCATGGAAAAGACAAACGTCAAGACAAGTAGAGAGGCCCCAACGGATGAGGGTCAGGTTGGGGGTGAGTTCTTTCAGGAGTCGCTGGAAGTTGGGTTTGTTAACCAAAGTTATACAGATGTCCTGGTCCTTCTTGTTAAGAAAAACAACGATTAGAAAATTTCTGATCCAACGCAAAACATCCTAAACACTTCACAATATTAGTGTCAATGGGTAGGTCTACAGATCAATCCGCAAAACACAATAATAGTTCCCTTCACAAAAACAAAAAAACACAAAACCTTATGAAAAATAATTGTAGAAGATATGTAGGTTCTTCCGAGAAGTCAAACATATGATTCATTGAAGACCCATCTAGAATCCCCACATAAAAAAGCACTAAATTAAGCTTCAATGACTTTAACGGCTTGTAAACAGCTTTTTGGTACAATCTGGCGCCTTAAACTAAACATGATATTATTGTCACAGTTGGCTGTAATAAGACCTATGCTCACTTACGCTGTATTGGTATGGTGAGAAAAAATAGAACTATACGAGTAAGTTTCCAAAAATTGCCTGTCTAGAAGTTACATGACTGAAGATTATCATCGCGTTCTCGAACTTTGCAAATTCCATTTAAAATAATCAACTTCTCAAATGTAAGATTTCAAAATCCAAAACAAATTCATTATGGGATAAGCGGAATAAGAAGTGTTTGCGATTTCTGGAAATTAATCAGTAAACCATTCCCAGTCGTTCAGTCTAATATATTCTGCAAATTGGATTGGATTGAATTCATTAGGGCAGCAGGTCTGTGAAGGTCCTTTGCGTATATGGGAACTTTGCGGTCCTCAACCACATTCGCGAAATTGAGAAATTACAAGTTGAAAAGCAGAGGATCAAGAATCGATCCTTAAAGAATTCCGTATACAAAAGATAGGGCGCTAGGTATACAATATTTCACCTTCATGTACTGAAAGCTATAGGAGAGGGAATTTCCAATTAGAAAAATAATTGCAGTTCGCAGGTATTTCATAAAACGAATATCGATTCAAAATCTGATTTTAATACATTTTCATCTTTTAATGATGGCAACGCTGATGTAACACTATATCGACCATGGAGATATCAACAGCGAGTGTAAGAGTATTTAAATTGCTAAGGGCGATATGAAGTGCAGCACCATAGAGAAATCCTCAATTTGAGATCCACTTCCATTAAGCAAAATGATCAAAAACCTTTTGCTTTGGATGCTCTACCCTAATACAGTGATGGGCAAAATGATCCCAGTAGGAAATTTTAGCATGAGTGATGGGGGAATAGCTGAATTCTGGCGAGAGAATTTTCCAGAAGGAAGTACTTACAAATGTAA
>QYTT01088892.1:0-11522 GCA_006980735.1 Dasypogon diadema | reverse complement strand
GGAACGCTATTATCTCCTTTGTTTAGTGGTAGTACACGTGCTGAGTGGAACCCATAGCATAGTAAGTACACGAGTTGAGTGGAACACTATTACCTGCTTTGTTTAGTGGTAGTACACGTGCTGAGTGGAACCCATCGCGACCTGTAACATAGTGAGTACACGAGTTGAGTGGAAAACGAACCGTACATGCTGTAATATCTAACCCGTATAGTTTCTATAAAATTCAAATAAAGAATACGTTAGTTATATCCGAAGCTGTTGTTATTGACTACACCCGAACTCCACTGATTGCTACACGAGGCATTTAAAACGGACTTTTCCCTGACCAGCATCATACATATTGGCGCCCGAGCACCGAGCAACCACCGTTTCAGACTACGGGGAAAAGACCGTTACAGTCTCGAGGTGCCTGAGTACAATTTTGAAGACAGATTTGCAAAATCTAGCATGGCGGATCAAATATGACGAAAAATATTGCTTAATATTTTAATGAGAGGCCTCATAAGCTCCTTGTGTTTGATGATTACGAACTAGAGATTCTATTTTATAGAAGTTCAATATGATGAATGCAATATGGCAGATATCATTTGAAAAATTCCACAGATCGCATGGGCGATGGAATATCTAGAAAAGTTGAGATTTGGGGAATAAATATTTTGGAAAAAACTAGAAGACAAAAAAGAGGACTTGACTCAGGGCAAATTTAAAAATCACTTACAGTTCAACTTCACTTTTTTAATGTGGTACCCCATTTTGCACACCGAAAATTGAGAGAACGTAAAGTTTGAGTACGTGATTCACTTATGGGCCAAAGCTATTTACAGGGATTACTTCAAAGTCAAATAAAATAATTAAAGCTTAAGGGTAAGCCACAGGTTGTGTATAGTAGAACGGTCTGCAGACTTGAAGGTCAGCTCCGAACATGTAAGAAGAAGAAGCGGCGGATAAGTAACTACGAACGCATTATTTTCTTTTCTTCCCTACCCTATCTCTAACGTAATTAGTTTTAACCAATTATAGTTTCTTTCCTTGTTTATGAAACTTTTTGAGGTATTTGAAATTTGAGCGCTAAGTGCTCGGACCCAAATGTTGATACAAATAAATGCTTGACGGAGGTGGATCAATTACCTTCACTATCATATCTTTCTTTTTCTTAAGAAAATGATTCGAGGCCCCTGTAAATTAGGAGCCAGATTATGTAGGGTTTCCCAGTTAAAGTCACCCGTCGGGCGTCCAGTGATAGGTTTCCATGATAAGAACATGAAATTGTATGGAAGGGGAGAGGGGTAATCCTAACGGTTTTGGAGAAAATGGCACTTGGGAGTTCGATGCCACTTGGTTGATTAATGGTGATCAAAGTTTTCTTAACATCTACCGCTACTTCCAGAAGCCATGTTTCCAACTGATTCCTCATATCAATTTTTGCAGAGCAGACGTATTACTTAATATGCCCAACACAAATTAATCTATAGATACCAGACCGGATAATCTCGGTGTTCAACTGATAACTCCACTTCGCATAAATCCAAGGTCGTTTCTAGCCAATGCCTAACATTGTGCTGACGCGTTGTCTTTTTGAAATATTTTATTTCTTAAATCTCTTCAAGTATTGAAAGTAGAGGCTCCTCCTAAAAACATTTCCATTTTACTCTTTTTTTTTTAAATAGTGAAATGTTCAAGATAACATCATTCCTACCCATATCCAACCCATGTTTTCCTGTTATAGATTTTTTTTTGTTATTTACCATAGAAACGGACATAGAAAATTCCAAAATTTTGACTTTCAAAGCTCGTAGCTCCTAAACGAAGAGGAGTAGGTGGGTGAATGGGGAATCATTTAAAAGCCACTAGTATTTCCTACGATATGGCACCGGAGTCGTACACATGTCATGTGTTACGGTGTGATCCAGCTGGGTGCGGTGGCCTGAAACAATAGAAAGGAATAATAATTATTTACGAAAATATGTATGACTTACCTCGCGTTGTGTTGTCTCTCTTTTGAGTTCATGCAGAAGTTTCTATTTCCTCGATGAGAATTGGGTCGTCAGGCTCGTATTTTGCCATAGTTCCTCGTTGTCTTGTCCTACCCGATACAGCCATTGCACGATGTCACCTGGGAATGAAGAGATAACCTGGTCACCAATCCCTCACCCATTGTTTAGGGATCGACTGTTTCTGAATTTTCAGCAACGTTCCTGGAAACCGTCAGATATCACAAGCGAAAATATAATTACTCACCTGCAAGCTCATGGCGTTTAACATAGCTACGATGATGATGTAATAATGGAAGTACACCATACTTCACCTGCAGTAGAAAAGAAAAATCCGCATTAATTATCGATTGTGAAACGATTCTAGAAGGTTACCATAATAGGGGCCGGAAGTCCAGATAGTGGCACTTTTACAATATATACTTTGTAGGTGAAGCGGACCTGATCATAAGTGTCACAGTGCACAGTGCACACGAGTGCGAAAGTCACCAGTAGGTGAAAGCTAAAAAAGAGAAAAAAAATTTGGAAAAAGTGCAGAACTTTGAAAGAGTGAAGGAAAGAAAAGTTGAGAGTAGAAGGAAAACCAGGAAAACCAGTCTGGTGAGTGGAAAGAAGGAAACAGAGATTTGAATTTACCTAATTGTGAGAGCTAAGTGAAATAGAAATTAAATGGAAGTTGAGTCATCTTGTTTCTCTTTACCAACCTCGAGTTCGTGGACTAGAGCATAAAAAAATTAAAACCACGTGGCGCCCATTTTCAGGTGTTCAAGGCCTCCCCCATCTCCACGCTAGCCAGGCCGGGCCTACGCACAAAAGACTTGCGTAATATAGGTTCAGTATAAGCTATACAACAACAACAAGATAAAAAATGACCAAAAAACCTTCAAGTTGCGTTTTCTCCAAGACCATTACGATTTCTCCCCCCCCCCCTCGCCCAAACAATTTCTTGTTTGTTCCGTGAAGACTTATCACTGGACACCCACCCAATCGGTCACTTTAAGTGCGACACCCTATATAATTCAAAGCGATTCTATTGAACTTGTGGCCGAATTCTAAGCTGAATAAATTCAAAATTCCAATTAAGATTTTTACATTGATAGAATCGCATCCTTCCTTGAACTAAATTTTGAGTAGGAGCGATATGTTGAAAACCAATAGGTTCAATTAGTCCTTTTGCTTTATAAACTTATTATTGGTGTTTTCTTTCTATTTCCAACAGTAAACGCCACTAGTGGAATCAACCTATATACATAATTTTCTTGTGTTCACTTTAATTTCATAAATCAGAAGCTTCCCAATAAATTCGGTGTTTTTTGTAAAAATAAAAATATCCCTCCCTATCCACCATGTATTATTCTTACTTTCGTTTTAAGGTCTTCAGATACCTACATCACCTCTGTACATTACTAATATTAATTGTAGAAGATAAAATCAAATATTTCACACATTTCTAAATTTTGACTTTACCTGGCGTCGTAATTGAATTGTTTCATTACCTTCTCTTACCCTTGGAGGCGAAGTGTTTTTAGCTAAATTATGTGATATGTGCCTTTGTGTACCTATATGTACCTTACGTAAATTACAAAACCATCGGGAATACCCAATTGGATAAACTTGTTGGTGCTAATGGTGAAATTGGCTATTAGACAGAGCGCAGTGTTGAAATGTGCAGATAAAAATTTGAATGCAGCTGAAGAAATAAATGTTTTCTAATGAACTAATGAACCTTTTTAAAGCGGGGAAATCACAGACCAAAATTTAATAGATTCCTGGAAATAACTACCTGAGAAATTGCGAAGCAATTACAACACTTCCGGAATAATAATTGCTTTAACCAAAACAGGGCATTGGCTTGTAATATTAATTACATTTTGAATGTTTGACAATTTCAAATTTTAACACAAAACCAGCACAGCTTTTTGGCAGAGAAAGAATTTTGGGAAGAGGAGACTGGGTTTTTTTTATAACCTGACAATTGTTCTTCTAAGGTTTTCGAGTTATTTCATTAGGATTTTACATGTTATAGAATAGAGTACTTTAAAATTTCCGAATTATTTACCAGTTTTGTGACAATTTGTTGTATGTAAATATTCACATGAACGAAGATAATACATACTGTAGTAATTTTTCGGGCAGCGGGATCTTATGTCTTAAGGGAATGAACCTTTGCGAGGCAAAATGTTAGAACGCTTGAAGTATTTTAATGACCCGTTTTACGTTTTATTTATGTTATTATCCAGAATTTTTCTAGGAAATTTAAATGTACTATTACAATAGATTTTGAACTTCAAACAATGCCAACTTTAGTAAAGATGGAAGACCATGTGTCCCGTACAAAAGCATGGTCTTCCGTGTATGAAAAATATGTATATTTAAACCATAAGTACTTATACAGAGCATTTATTGTTTAAGTATATTCTTCCTTCCGTAGATATACAGGCACGTGCTATCGCACTGTTCCTTGAACCACAATAATTCACAAACAATTTAATATTGCAAATATTTAAATTTCTTGTTTTCATAACTTCTTTTGTATTAGAAACTGTATGGATCATATTTTTAAACAAACCTTTGTCTCACTTCTACCCAAACGATTTTTTTTATCTCCGGAAACAACATTTTTATGTTAAAGCAACTAGAGAACATTTAACAAAAGTTCCAGGAAGCACCCGAAAAGTCTTGAACCCATTTGGTGACCCACTACTATCATATTGATTTTCTTGAAACTTAGCATACAAAAGAAGTTCTGATGCCAATGCAAATTTCCAGGTCAAAACAAGGTGATAATACAATATTTTCAGGTCAAAGCAAAAAGAATATACAGAAACATTTAAGTAACACTTCATTTTTTTTCTTGAGGGGAAATCTATTTATGGACTCCCAACCTTGGTTTCCGACGGACTCCCAGCACGCTTGAAATACTAGCTAACATCTCTCTCTCCGGACACCAAGGATACCAGCTCGGAACCGTTTTCTACAATACTTCGAGTTGACCCTCTTCATTAACTGCCCACTACAGCGCTTCTTGTGGCCTCCTGATTCTTTGTGCAGAGAATATCCTTCACGAACTTAGATACTAGCTTCCAGTGGCTTTCGCTCTCCAGCATAACCCCCACTATACCGTCTGGTGATAACCGACTCCACAGCTGCCCTCCCGTCCGTCTACAGGCTGCAGAATCACTGGGCATTAATCGATTAAATTAAGTATTCACGAATTCAATAACGATTTCAAAAACATCCGCGATTAAGTAATCGTTATTCGTTAACCATTCTGTTATATTAATCGTTGCTTTTCGAATACAATTGTATTCGTTTATTTATTTATTCGTAACCGTTAATCGGTTTTGTTATCACAAATATGCACTTATAATCAATACTTTTATTTAGTCTACATGCAGATGGGTCATTGCAATATCGGCATTAGAAGTATAATCATATAGTAAATCCATTTTTATACCTTGTGGCTTGTGATACCTGACGGTTCAGCAAAGATCATTTGTTATCATTTATTTAGGCCCATGTATAATATTTGCTCATGTTTTGCGCTTGAGAATAGGATAAAGCTATTCAATTTGAGTCGAAAAACTCATTTAAACTGCACTCTACCAATTGTACTTTTAATATTGATCGTAGTAATCACAATTACGATTAATGATTGTGAATTTCGAATACAACTGACGAATTGCATTCGTATTTGTTATATGTGCTTTCAAAGATTACGATTAATAATTGCGGATTTCCTACTGCAACTATTAACGAATTATAATTTTAATTGCATTCGTAATCGATTACATTTTGCCCAACACTGCTGCAGACTAACAGCGTACACTCGACGTCGTCCTTCCCGGTGAGTGGGTTCTGCTAACCCTATGGAGGTAGTGTCGGAAGCACCCGTATCTGCTTAGGAACTTCGCGAGATGGTAATTCACTTCAATGTGTTTCCTACCGATCCACGTTTCAATCCGTAGCAGCAATCTGGCAGTCCATCATCTCCTATTACCGCCGTCCAACATCTCTTGCCATTTACTCATCGTGTGGAACCCTTCCTTCTTCATAGCCTGACTTTGCAAGATTACATATATTTTAAAATATCAGTTACAAACATCATATGACTTTAATTTTAAGTTTTAAGATTTATAAAAATTTATTTTCTACACTTTTTTTCTTTATTTTTATTTCACATGTGTCGAACGATTATCCAAAAACCATTGAACCATTCAAGGTGCTCTTATGTATACATATAGTTGAATGCATTAGATAGAGGTTACCTCAGGTGAAATAAAAAAATTACTTATAATTTTCGCACAAAAAAATAATTCAAAATCATCATTTTTAGGTTTTTTGTTTTAGTTGAGGATCAGCATCGATTTAGTGCTCTGGTGCTGTGATTACGTCGAAATTTAGCCATTTTCCGCGGACAGGGCACCATTTTGTCACTAGGAAAAGTTCTTGTACAATTCAGTATATACATATATAAATAAATACTAAAGTTTTTCAAAAAATTCCTTACCTACCACTTTTTAGAAAATCCCCAAATTTGTCTTCTTTTTTGCGTTCCACATGAGTCGAGTGGGTCATTCCACCAAAAATCAATCAATTTAGAAAAAATTATTCAAAAATTCATTCTCACATATCTAAAAAAAATTACACAATTCCTATTCTCATAAATCTCTACCAATATTCAAGCTTTCCCGAAAACCGAAAAGTTTCGATTCAGAACATTTATCGATTTTTCGTGGAATGACGCCGGTGAAGAAAGCAGCTCTAGAAAGATATTTAAAGGAACTTAAACAATAAAATATATTTTTTATTTTTCGGACTTTTTATGCCACTTATATTTTGTATAGCAGCTGAATCGAATTCATCCTCTGATCTTCTGAGAAGCCAAGTCAGTAGCGACTGAAAGATTTAACAAGAAGTGACGTGATTGCAAAAAAGTTCAAATATCATAACTAAAAGTTTTCAAGGTTCAATCAATGTTATTTAAGCAAATATTTCGTATATCGCGACTATTGATGCATTGAGAAGAAGAAAATTGAGAAATTTTCTGGAAGTAATTATCTAACAAATTGTAAAAACATTCAGGAGCGCTTCAAGTTTAAAATTTAACGGAAGTATAATCTTGTCATCCAGGTAACTATCTTTTTCACTTTACTAATTTTAATCTGAATGTTTAATAATTTCTTTTAAATATATATTTCCTAATCCTCTACCGTGCAATCCTAAATTCTATTCTAAATTCCTAGAAATATAATATAAGTAATAACATCTATCTTAACAAAGTCTATTACAATCTTCCTGTTTTCCTATAAATTCTCTACTAACTAGTTAGCCTAATTCCCTTTCCTTTCCAGATCTAACTGATTTTTTCTACTTATTTATTTACAGGTATTTCCCGATCAATTTCAGGTAAGTAACGGTAAACATTGTTCTTATTCTGTAATTTTTCGCATAATCGGTAGATGTTCTCGAGTTTCTTTACTCCAAATAAACAATTTCCTTCTAGCTGGAGTAAGGTCCAATGGTCCAAAGTCAGACTCCCATCAGGAACTTGTAAAGATGAGCTGCACTCAATTGAAATTAATTTATTGCTGGTTTAAATACACAACATTGATAATCTTTTCTAATCTCTGAAATCTTTATTTAAAAATACCGTTTTATAAGAAAGGAAATTATTATACCCCAGACAGACTATCTTCATAATGAGTCCCTTTGAAATTACTGTTAGTGAGCTCAATATAATACCAAGATTGGATACCTTACTCACAATAAGCAACGGATAGGATGAAAACTGCTGGCATCTTATGTTGTATGGTGGAATATTGTACATTCCGACTTCCGGAAATTTAATAATAAGCGATTGTCCTTTGACCAATTATATATTCTTTTCAGATCAGCATTTATATGCGCAATCGTCCAATTGGTTTGTTCAAGTAAACTTCCACATTATCCGCATGAAGATGAATTTTTACATCAACTTACGTGATACCTAATACAGAACCCTGAGGTATATCTCAGGGTAAAGGCATAAATCGGGATAGGCTGCCATTGACTTCAACCTTTTGACTGCAACCAGACAGAAAATCATCATGCTCATCTACGAACTCGACCTTACAAATAAAATAACAAACTCACATACCAAATTTCAGATTTCTACGTTGCTCCGTTCGCCCGTAATTGTATTGACAGACAGACGAACGAATAGGCGGCCATGTATAAATTGACACAACTTTTGATTCTGAGTAGGAATCTAGTAACTTTTATGGGCCTGCTATGACTCCTTCAAGGTGTTGCAAACACTAGATAAAACTTATTAAGGTATTTGTTATACAAAGACCTTAAAAAGGGTACAATTTTTGGGACACTTTTTCTTGACTTGTAGGTCAATCAACCAACAGACATAGACTCCAGCCTACGGAAATCCAGACCCGGAAAGATTTCATAAGGCGTCAGCCTCCTGGCGCACCTTTCACTTACGCGACCTTACCTGGAACGTACACCAGCGGGTACGACAAACGGCGAGCCTGACATTAAATCACTCATCGCTACCTTGGCATACACCATGGGCACCACGACACGGACACGGTACAGGACACATCGCGCCCTACATAAAAGTCATTCGTCACTACTTTGAACCCTGCCTGCGAGAATAGTACCGTTCGCGAGTCATCAATATTCACAGCAGGAAGACGCTCCTCAACAATTCTTCCATCAAAATTGAAACAATGCCATAGAAAGTAGGGATGGGGGCTTGTCGAGCAGGCAAAATGCAGGACCAAAAAAGAAAGAATTAACAAAGAAAACTGCGCCCAGTTCGTGTATTTCGACGGCGACTTGTCGACCAACGACGTTTTCAAAACGATGGAAAAAAGGTTATATCGACATTTGAGTTCACGCACGTCGGCATTTGTAGGGGAAAACCCCAAATTTCTATGCCGTCCTTTTTTCAGTCACATAAAATTTATATCACGTAAATTTTAAAGCAATTTTATTCAACCGTCTTTTAGACATCTAAAGTGGCGTCGACTGATCCCTGTCGAATTCTATGGCATCTCTCTGTCGACGCAACGAGTTGCCCGAATAGGCATCGACATTTTACGTGTCGTTTTGCTTCGACCGACGTCGAGTTGCGCGAACTGGGCCCTGGATTTAATTTTTTTCTAAGACAAAAGTCACAATTGGTTAAGGAGGGATATAAAATTAACATAAATATCTATCAATTTTTCGTTTCTTTGCGATCTAGCGGATGTTCTGCGGTTCTGCGGTCAACTGATCACATTTGCTGTTTTAAATTAAAACACTCAAAACAATTAACTATGTTCACGATCAATGACCGATCCTATTTATATATATCAAAGAGTCTACCCCGCATGCAATTTTATCAGGCAATAGTTCAGTTTATTTGTTCGTATTTTTGCTCACGTGCTTTCCCGGTACAGTCGCATTATCAACAAATTCAAAATTATACAGAATTGGTATTATTAAAACAGATTAAAAGATATCTTACCATTAAATGAATGTCGAAATCAATCAAACAGGTTTTTTCCTCGATACTGCTTTGAACTTGTATTCGCAGTAGGATTTACTTTTGACCTTGTCTAACGTGAAAAATTCAGCATTAATTATTTATAGATAAATAAAAACACGTTTACTCCTCCATGTGTAAACTATCGCAACAGGCGACATAATGTATGTAATATTAAGTTATATTACGCTTCTCAACGTAGAGCACCATGCGGATTACTACAAGTTTTAATTAAAAATGTTATCACCTGTAAAAAAGTGATATAATTTCTTTCCTCGCGGAATATTAAACATTAGCATCAACAACATCTCCCAGGCTTATTTTATAACTTCTCGGAATCGTTGTACGAAATGCTGTCAAAGAGATTTTATTAGCACATTTTAAGACCTGAACTGAATAAAAATTGTACTTCACGCCAAACCGCTAGGCATCAATTGGGAGAATACTAAGGGGATTCCCTTCTAAAGCCAGGTGAGCTCATGACTGCATACTCACTTTTCCAATGTGCAATACAATTTTTTTACCTGATTTACATTTTTTTTTCTTGTTGTAAAGGTTACATTCCACTCAAGATGTTGGTTGAATAAAATAAATATTATTGGATCTTTACGCGTATCTCTTCCTATCATTAACAATTTCCACAGATATGAAATTCTTCAGAAACTGCGATCTTATCTTACTTCAGATTTACACATGGGTGCAATTTACGTTTGCAGGAAGGATTAGAGCATTTAACTAAATAATTTGTTGAAAAGATTTTTTAACTCATAAACAATATTAATATTTATTATCAAAAGTAGAGGCTCAAGTACGAAGAGATTTGATACAAACAACCTCTTTTGGACCATCCAAAAATTGAAGGCTTCAAAGTCAACTTTTGACCGTCTTGTTACTCATAATATCAACAAACACGGTAAGATGCACGTATTTTTTTAAGATACCACCTGAACTCAAAGTACAACCCTGTGATGCTCACAGGACAGTTTAGGCGTAAGGAAATTTTAGGGAAGAGCAGATTGGAGAACTTTGAACGTGACAAATGTTCCAAGGAAGCCGTAATTTTTCGCAAGTACAATTCTCACCAGTGGAATTGCCTCAACCATTGGTACTCAGATAAATCAACGCTCCTTTTTCAACAATCAAACCTACATCAACAGAGGCGTGGGTATTTGTAAATATCCCACTCGTTTATCAGAAAATTATTCTGAGGCACTAAGTTAAGTTTTAAAACTACACTTTCTACTTTAGAAACGATTCAAATTTAAAGTTTCGTAGACTCTGAATGAATGATGATCAAGTCTTCCGCTGGAAGAACGTCGCATTGTTGCCGATATAGTTTTTATTCACCAGCTCTTGAACGATAAAAACTTCAATTTTTCCCGAAGTGCTATCAATTTGGTTGGAAGTTTTTTATATGGGAGATCACAAAGAGTCGTTTCTCCGGATGGTGTCTGCTCAACTCCTCTATTTCTTACCAGAGGCGTTCCCCAAGGATCTGTTCTTGGTCCTTTGTTGTTTATTCTTTACATTAATGACTTACCAGATGTAATTCACGACGTCAATATCCACCTATATGCGGATGATGTTCAGATTTATCTGAGTCGACCGATCGGCCTAATTGAAGACTGTGTCGAGCGTATTAATTGTGATTTGAATCGCATCTATCATTGATCTTTGGAAAACAATCTTAAACTGAATCCTAAAAAATCAAAATGTATAGCTTTTGCCTTGGGAGCATTGGATCCCTCGACACTGCCGCCCGTCTGCTTGAACGGCATTGTAATCCCATTTGTAAATAAACTTTGTAATTTGGGTATCATTTTAAATAGCAATCTGAAATGCTGTGATCATGTAAAACACTGTCTTTCGAGAATTTATGCTACTCTACGACTTTTATGGTTGTCAGCTAGCATTCTATTTCCAAGCTTACGGTCTAACCTAGTAAAATCTCTGATATTACCATTTTTCACACTGGGCAGTTTGGTTTTCCCAAAGTTGGATTCTTG
>QYTT01088891.1:0-12037 GCA_006980735.1 Dasypogon diadema | reverse complement strand
TAATGAGAGACGAGTATCCGTGTTGAGGTCTTCCTAAAGGCTTGCTCCCAGAGTTTCCGGGTCTGACCCAGTCGCTCCTGAATGCCCCGGCCCAGATGCCTCGGAGAGGAAAGTGGCGGCCGACACGCTTGACGGCTAGCTTGCGGGGATGTGGGGTGGGTTCCAACAGAACCGCCGCCTCTCCGAGTGCCCATTAACAAAAAAACAGAAATCGTGCCGAGAAGGATGAGGGAGAAGGAAAAGGAAGGATAGAAGTGGGTAGAGAAAAAAAAAGGAGGAAAATAAACCTGAAATAAAAGGGGAAAAGGAGATCTAAAAATAAAGAAGAGAAGAAAAAAAAATACAAAAAAAATAGGGGGGGGGAGGAAGCCCAGATGCTGCAGCGGGGACCACTGTCTCCTACCTGCTTCGCGGTAGTGACTCCCCCTAGGCCGTGCCCCATCCACCCTGCGACATCCCGGTGGCCCGTGTTGTAGGATGTCCCTTGTTGGTCCCTCGCCGTCACCTAAACTGAAATCAAGTTGATTTGGAGTGGGGAGATTCAAAATGGGGGGTCAGCGAGCTTAAAAGACTTTCACTCCATCATTATAATTCCATTTAATGCACAAGTAGTTATCAAGAAAAAGAATTCTTGCGAGCTATACCTTTTTACAGACAATTTCCATAAACAGATCCACATAAACAAGTTGAAATGATTAGTGCTCAAGATCTTAAATACAAATTCCTTTAACAAATAGTCCCATAAAATCTGCTGAGAGAATGTCCTATCGGTCGACCTTGATCCGTCTACTTAAAGTGTGATAAGCGGAAACAAAAGGGATATATTAGGATATTTTTTTAACCAAATTATTTAGGGGCCCCAAAAACCATGGTTTTTTCCTGACTCCCAGTTAGATATATATATATATATATTGGATACACCGCGCAGGATCACGGCCAACTTACACTTTAACTCGGTGAAATAGAGGGGGACTCTCATCAGAGCCGGTAACAAGTCCTAAGAATTTTCTTTCTCTAATCATATCCTACTTAAATTTCAGTTCAATACAAAAAAATCTCTTCTCTCTTCTTTTTTCTTTTTCTCTCTCCAAAGTGAGACACATTCAAATTTCAAAAAGGAGCGAAGACGGTTTACCGTTGCTAATAAAAATTCTAAGGTTTAAGAACAACAAGGGTTAAGAACAACTCGTTCCTTTTTTTTTGTTTACAGCAATACCTAATCCTTATAAGTTGATTTTTTTAACCGGAGATACTTAACATATGTACATTTGTGGTAATTCAAAGCTCAGTAGAATACTTAAATATATATCAAGAGCCGTGAAACCGTAATAAACTATTCGTCCGCTTCTAGACGGAATGTAATAGCGGGAAACACAAAGATTTGTCTCAACTTAAAATTCAGTAACAATGCGAGTTACGAATGAAACGAAATTTCTCATATAGAAATACGTGGGAGGGCCGAAGGGACTACTTCGTCACACCTTACTTAAAAAATTTTTTTTTTCTTCACACGATAACAAAGTTGTACTAGCAATGTTTTTACCGACCTTAGAAAGGAGCAGGCTCTCCTTGCCTGCCCTGGTTACCTGAGGGAGTTGCTCATATATACCCGTTGCTGCTTGTTGTTAGTCCTTTCTTCTCCTCTCCCTTCCATTTGGGGCCCTCCCGGCTTTAGCCGTTCCAGAACTTCGTTGTCGCCGTCTCCCCGGTTTTCGCTTCCAATATATTAGATTTTCCCGTTTTCTGTTTTTCCTTTTCACTGTCTGCCTGCCTGGGTTATTTCATACTGAAATGAGGTTAGGTAATCTTTTGAGTCCTAAATTGCAAATCACTCATGAAAGAGCCTTACCTGAAATCCTAAATTCTATGCCGACTGTTTCCTTCGACTGCGATTCTTCGAATTTTCTCACTATGAGCACTTCACTCTTAATTCTTCTTTCTTTTCTTTGCCCTTCTTTCGCTTTTATTCAAGCCAGAAACAAATAATCTCCGAAGAGTATCTTTTTTGTTTTCATCACCTTTTGTTCTATCGCGTATATTTTTTCGGTTTTTTCTTTTCTTGCCTCAATTTTTCACAGTTTCCGACAAATTCTTTTGACCGCACATCTGACGCACTTGAGCTGACCTTCACTATTAACCACGCTGCCCACTCGGACTTCAGCCAAACACGTCGCGTTATACATACTACTTTCGGACGGATAACAAAATTTTTTGGTGTTAGTGGCGTCTCGGAGTTTCTTATTGTTAGTGAGGATCACGGCATCGTTTCCCGCCAATCGCGTAACATTTCACGAGGTATGAGTGTCCCGACTTCATGACATACAGATGTGCACCTGTGTGGTGGTGTGAGGTTAAGTTGGCTCAGTTTCAGATCAGCTGGGGTGAGGTAAAAGTGTGAGGCGAATGTGATTTGAATTTTGGCTCCAGGCCAATACTACGGAATTGAATCTGTATATTCCTAGGTTTTCAAAATCCCTGTGGGCAAGGCAGTAACTATCCAAAGGCTAAAAGAGAGCAATTAATTTTGCATTTCCGGTACAACTCCATCACTGAAAGGTGATGTTTTCGCCGTCACAATTTTGGTTGGCAATGTACTCAGGCATTTTCACCTCTCCCCAGCTGATTGCTGAACGTGTCCCTGGACTGTCATGGTGACATGGGAAGAGTGACAGTCTGGACGTCAGGTGACCACAACAGGGCAGCCTCGGCTGCATCGCCCGCGGTAAAGCAGATCCTGAAAGAGAGTCGCCTCACCCATAGCGCCGTACAGTCCACGGAAGTTCCCGGGGCTGATGTATACTCCGGTGGGAGCAGTATGTACCCCTGGAATCTTCCGCGGTCTGCCGGGCGCCCAATGTGTGTCCCGACCCTTCGTCAGACCCCCACCTTCGCTGGGTTAGCCTGTCGAGCGGGAGGGAAGAGAAAGGATAAGAAGGGAACGAATGGGAGAAGGATCAGGGGAAAGACGAACTATAGAGGAGGATCACCGATGGATTCTGCGACAGTGCCGCAGTCCCAACACTTCGGTGACCGGAAGGTAAGGTCACTGCCGGACTCTGCGCACGAGTCACAGTCCCAGCACCGCAATGGCCGGAAGGGTTTGAGGGTCACTGCTGAACTCTGTGGATAATCGCAATCCCAACACCGCAGTGATCGAAGGGGAGGAGAGTTACTGCTGGCCTCGGTGAGCCTATCACCGTCCCAACACCACAATGACCGGAAGGGTTTGAGGGTCACTGCTGGACTCTGTGGATAGCCACAGTCCCAACACCGCAGTGACAGGAAGGAAAGGACGATCACCGATGGAATCTGCGAGCTTGTCGCAGTCCCAACACCTCGGTGATCGGAAGGGAAGGAATGTGAGAGAAGGGGACTGTTAATCCGCCGTCTGCAAACCGGAAATTTTGCAAGAGAAAAAAAAACCGATTGTATAGAAAAGAAAGAGGGGAAACGAAGGCAGCTCATAAACCGCAAGTGATTAAAAAAAACAATACGTCTGCAGGGGAGAAGCTAGAGACACCCAACTTCAGGAGATTTCCACCCGCACCACCCGCTAGAGAAGGGAGGCCTAAGCGGGCCATAGGTGCCATTGTTTAGCCGTGAAGCGGCCCGGATGCCTTCTTAGGGCTACCGGATAGGAATTGGAAGGAAAAAAGAAGATGTTCATCAGTGTTGTTGCTCGAAACATCCACTTTGCCCACCACGCCGCGAGGCAGGCTACCTCTAGACCCTTGCGACAGGCACTGGCAGCCTGTTATTTGGTCTGGAAGCTGTGGGGTGCTGAAATTTGATAACAAAAATAAAAAAAATTTTTACGGGGGGCACCTACGGTCGTTGCCAGCTATACTAAGCGTTTATCTGGCGGGCAGGTCCGCCAGGTCGAGCTAAGGGGGATGTAGCCGAGACTCCAACCCGCAGGCGAGCCGTTACCCTTGGCATCCAATATTCTCCCTTGCGAGCAAGGGGAGCATTGCCCAAACCATACCAGACCACGCCCCGCTCTGTTCACCGAAGCGAACCTGGGCAGTGCTAGTACCGACATGGCTGGGTCCTACGGGCACGTACCCTTCCGCCGGTCGGAATCCCCCCAATCCCTCCCGAAGTGAAGTGGGGAGCCGTCAGCAACAGATGGGATCCTGCGAGGGAATGGGAAGTGGATAAATATACAGGAAGGAGGAAGGGATGTGTAAGCAAGGAGGGGGGCCTTGTGCCCCAAAATTAGTGCTGACGGCGCAAAGAGCACCACCCGCTAGTGAAGGGGGTCTAACAGGGTCTAAGCGGGTCTTTAGGAGCTCTCCGTTAACCGAGAAGCGGTCCGAATGCCTTCTTAGGGCTACCGGATTTAGGGTATTCTGTGCATCTTTATAGGAACACCTCTGAGCGGAGCATAGGTAAAATGATAACAATCACCGCATAAAATTCTCATTAGTCTGGAACGTGTATGTCGTTTGGCCGAACAGATCACAATTAGTAAGTAGAATGCATTTTCCCATTGTAGACATTACTAAAGCCGATCGAGGGTGAACCTCGAGTCTCAGGCCAGGCAATCTCGCTAACGAACCTCCGGGAATAAAAAAAAGGGGGGGGGGGGTAGAAGAATAAAGATGGGGGGAGATACAAATCTCCAGCGGACGGGGATAAAACGGTAATATCAACCGCTGTGAAGAAGGTACAAGCGGTATTTTCCGGGTATTTCCTTGATTAGCCATTACTGACTCGGATGCCTTATTAGGGCTACCGAATAAAGGATATAAGGGGGAGGGGGGTGTGACTCACGCAGAGGGTTTATCTACCGGGTTACGCCCGAATATCCTTGGCATGATAGACCCCTATGAGGTTTCCTTGCAAATCTTTCAGCTCGTATAAGGAGTTGCCCTTCCTAGATCTAATGCGGCATTTCAAGAACTTCCGTGCTAACTTACTGTTAGTCTGCTTCTCGAAATTACTTAACTGAAAGCTCCTCCTGAATACTTCTTGTCCTACTTTGAATTCCACAGGTTTGGCCCGTAGGTTGTATGTTTTGGTACTCTGCTGCAAAGCCTTGCTCATATTTTGTTAGGCCTGTGCGCGAATTAACTTGAGTTTGTCCGTGCAGTCAACTTCTAAGGGTTCTTGTGATCCGTGCAACCGTCTTAATAGCTTAAGACTGGAACTGTGTTCAATCATTTGCAGCCCAAACAACATTTTATACGGAGAAAACCCGGTAGCTTGGTGGACAGTGCTACGCAGGGAACTCGCAATACTACTTAGCTGCTCGTCCCATTTGTTATGTTCGTTCTGTGCATAAGCGCGAATTCCTGCGAGGATAGATCGATTCACTCGCTCCGATGCGTTAGCTTGCGGCGAATACACAGCGGTCCTGATGTGTTGGACTCCATACCTCTCCAATAGCCTACTGAATTGCGCTGACCGAAACTAAACACCATTGTCTGACACGATTGTCTCCGGAACCCCAAATACATGAAAAATCTCCTTTTCCTTGACTATTGCCGACGCACAAGCTTTCTTGAGAGGCTTTATTACTGGGAACTTCGAGAAGTGGTCCAAGACTATGAAAATGCATACGTTTCCTTCCTTTGATCGCGGGTATGGGCCGAGCAAATTTACGTAAAGGCGTTGCCAGGGTCTTTCAGACTACGGCAGAGATCCCATCGGTGGCCGGAGAATGGTATTGGGCGCTTTGATTTCCTTGCATGTATCGTGTATCGTGTATTATTATTATTATTATTATATACACATATCCATCTCGCTCAACTAGATCTGGCAACTTAGACCCTCCCTCCTTTACTCTCCGACGTAGTTCTTTATATTCCGCTTCCGCGAAATGCGGGGAGTTGAGATCAATTTGCGGTAGTTGTTCTTCCGGGGCGGAGAAGGCGTCACATTCGATACGAGATAGGATGTCAGGCACCACATTCAGGCTTCCCCTTCTGTGTTCAATAGTGAAGTCGAAGCGTTGAAGCTTCAGACTCCACCTGACTAGTCTTCCGGACAGGTCTTTTTGTGTCATGAGCCACTTCAGGCTCGCATGGTCTGTCACGATTTTAAATGGCATTAGTTCTACGTACGCACGGAATTTCTGTACACTTAATACCGCCGCCAGGCACTCTAGCTCGGTGACTGAATAATTCCGCTGTGCGGAGTTCAATTTTTGCGATATATAGGCAATTGGGCGCTCCTGCTGTTCATCGTCGAGCTGCAGCAACACTCCACCTACATCATGCTGACTGGCGTCACATTGGATAATGAAAGGCTTGGTGAAGTCTGGACTCACCAACAACGGAGACGAGGACAGATGTCGTTTGAGTTGCTCAAAGGATTCCTGAGCTTCTTTTGTCCAAGTAAAAGATCTAGCCTTCTTAAGGGTGTCGGTGATTGGGGCTGACAGGGCGGCGAAGTTCGGAATGAACCTCCTGTACCATCCTGCCATGCCCATAAATCGGCGTACCTGCCTAGGTGTTTTCAGGGCAGGAAACTCTTCTATGGCTGACACCTTTTCAGGGTCTGTACGTATGCCACCACCACCGATTATATACCCTAAATATCTTGTCTCCTTGAGGCAGAACTTGCTCTTCCCTACGTTGATGGTGAGGCCAGCCTTCCTCAGGCACTCCGCCACTTTCGCCAGTAATTGCAAGTGTGAATCAAAGTCTTCTGTGAGCACTAGCAGGTCGTCTAAGTACACTAATACATTTTCTTTGAGGTCGTACGGTATTACGCGGTCCATCAGACGGCACATCATCTGAGGGGCGTTGCACAGCCCGAATGGCATCACTGTATAGTGATAGAGGGGATGACCAGGGACCGTGAAGGCGGTCTTTTCTCTGGACTCCGGGTCCAGCAAAATCTGCCAGAACGCGTCCTTCAGGTCCAGGCTGGTTATGTACGTTTCCGGCGGAAGGCGACTGAGGATGCCGTCAATATGCGGCAACGGATAGGCATCCTTTTTTGTTACCGCATTCACCTTCCGGGCGTCGAAACACAGCCTGACCTTTCCTGGCTTCCGGACTAAGACCACAGGGGAGCTCCACGGACTCTGGCTCTCCTCTATCACCCCAAGCGACAACATTCGCTGCAGTTCAGCGTCCATCAGCTTCTGCACCGCTGGGGACACGGGATAGAACCGCTGCTTAATGGGTGCTGCAGCTCCAACATCAATCTTGTGCTCTAACAGATTCGTCTTTCCCAGGCCTAACGTGGAGTACGATGGAAAAAGCGCTTTTGTTTGCTCCAGCCGCTTCTGGTCGTAAGGAGAGAGGTTATGCTGTCTAGGATCACTCGGCTCTCCGATCGGGGTGTCCAACGCGGCCACGGCTCCGAGCACGTCTGGTGCCAACCCGAAGGCCTGCCAAAAGTCGATGCCGAGGTACAATTCTTGTGTTAGACTCGGGACAATATAAAACCGAATCGACTCTGTTTTTCGCTAGGCCCACATGTCCACGTACCTCGGGCCTGGCCCCGTTGGCCACCTCGATCGCCGTCCTGTACTTGATCCATTTGGTGTTATGCGTGCTAACAGTTGTTCTGCTCCTTTTCCCAATATGCTTTCGCTAGCCCCGCTGTCTAGTAGCCCAGTTACTTTTTGTTCTAGGAGGTGGACCTCCGCATAGGGCCTGACGTCTTTGGGAACAGAAACAAAAGCAGTCGCAAGTCTCTTCCGATTGAACTTCACCTCCCGCCAGAATCGACGTAGTCGAAGCGTTGAGCGTTTTGGCTTTCTTCGCAGCTCACTGCCTGTAGGTGTTACTCCGGGGATCTCTACCGCTTCCGCGAAAATACGTTCTCTCGCTGCTAAGTAATCCCTTATTCTTAGGTGGTATGGCTTCAACGGGCGGAGTGTTGGTGCGGGAGTACTGCTTGGCTCGATAGGCTGCTCACGTTGCAGGATATTTGTTGGGATCACAGGTGATTCAGCAGCAGGCTGAGTTGTAGAATATGTCATGTCCGATAAGGCAGAGTCGTTCGAATTGGTTTGATTGTCACTGGATTCCAGACCTCCTAATAGAGTGTGAGTTTCGGGTTCGGGAGGGGGGCCTATTTCTGGCCTTGAATGTGTCTCTGGGGTATCCAGTATTTGACCAGTTAGTCGTGTGGGGGTTAAGTTTCTTGGAGGGTCGCAGGCTGATTGTTTCTCCTGTTTGATCGGTTGCCGGTGTTGTTGCTCCCGATCCGTGACGAGTTTTTTTGTTTACAGTTTGGGCACTTGGGCTTAATTACTCCTTTGAGTCCGCAGCCATAACAAAAGAATCCTTTCGGTGGCTGTTCACAGTCGGTGTAGTAGTGACCCAACTGATCGCAATTCCAGCATTTGGTATTGGGTCCAGCCCGTCCCAAGGCAGACAATTGTTGTGCGAGTTCTTCCTCCTCTTCCGCCCAGTTTGATTCTTCCGCTAAGTAGTTTTCCTCTACCCGAGGTCGATACATAGATGATGTTCCCACCGCTGGTCTGGTTCTGGCTCTTATGAGCTGTACCTGCATCACTAAAGTCCTTAGCTGTCCTATAGTGTCTGCTGGGTGTAAGCAAATCTGCTCCTGTATTACAGGTAGCAGATTTCTCCTCACAACTTGCACGAACTCGTTCTCGCTCATTGGCGCTTGCAGTTGGTTGCGCAAGACCACTAAATCCTGATAGTAGGTAGCAAAAGTCTCGTATGTCAATATCCTGGAGGTGTGATACCCAGTCCATTCGCAGGGCAGACTTGAAAAACTTCCAAGTAGGATGCGGGTGGCTTCTCAGTAAGGCCCAATACCAGTTGTTGACCCTGTTAGTTAACAGTTGATGTAGGTTGTCGACCGGTAGCCTGAAGTCCGAATCCAGGGTGGTCCGCGTGAGGGACTCTACACGGAATATAAATTCTTCCACATCCAGACGGGAATTGTTTCCGTCATAAGTTAAATGCCATTGTCGAATTGGACTTGCCGTGCGTCTCTAGCGAGTCGGCGGACTAACGATGGGGACCGATTCGAATGATCTCCGAGGCGGCCTCTGCCAGCCTTGCTCCGCTTGTGCTGGTCTTAGTGGTCGGAATGCTCGCTCCGGTTGAATGGGCAGCGCGTGGTCGGTGGGCACATTACCGTCATGATTGGCTCGATATCGGTTGAAGGAAGGAAGTTGAGGGGTCGGCCTGGGCGGTTCTTGGTTCTGTCTCCACTCCTGTTGTCGAAGTCCTTCCAATCCCCTGGCCACTTCGGTACTGACTAGTTCGGAGATCTGGTGTTTCAGTCCTGCCAGGAGAGCCTGCGTCGACACCAAACTTGGAGGTGGCCCCACGGCTCGATCAAAGTTTGCAGGGCTTACGCCTGCGGAAGCGGTTGCGCCGCTTTCGGCTCGTCTTGCCGGTGATGCGTTTGTTCCTAGGTTAACTGTTCGGTCCATGGGTATAGGCGTCGGAAGTTGGGCCAAGGCCGACGTGGGCCTTTCTGCGTCGTGCTGCTGAGGTGGGGAGACTGTATGTTTGTTGCCTTTCTTCTTTTTCGCTTGTCGCGTGTTGTATCGCTTTGGTACTTCACCAGTATAGTTAGTGCACTCATTTATGTTCACCGTAGTCCTACATACTGGGCAGGAATTATTAGTTTCCAGCCTGCTCAGACACGGCTTGTGAAATTTGTGAAAGCACGGGGTCACGACTGGCGCTGATTCCGCGGGCCAATCGTCTGCCATACAGATCGTGCACTGTTCCGGCATCGACAGCGATTGTCCATTTGGTGGTGTGCGAGCTAGGAAAGCCAGTTCCAAAAGCACGAGAAACGTTGCCGCAATGCAAGTTAATTCTTGTGTGAGCCCGTCTACGAAAATAGAGATATCCGAATACCAAGGGAAACCTAAATAACACTGTTCTGAGAGTGATTCGACGATGTTAGGGGTAGTTGAACCGGTAGTAGTATGTATACAAGGAGGTGTCGTAGCAGGTAAGCTCCTGGGTATACTGCTTCCGACTATTTAAGTAGACCCACTTTCGAAATAATGACAAGACGCAAAAGGTATATAGGATACCAGAATTTTTACGTAGATACGACCAAAAGGAAATTCAAAACGACTGCACTAGAAGCAGTCCCAACCGGAAGGTAAGTGCTCTATATATGTATGGATGAGTGTCCAAAATTGCCCCGAGACAACGCAATCTTGAATAGATAAAGAAAATTCAGAAAGCAAGAATATTCAAAGGGGTATATATATCTACCACGCTTCAGTAAGGAGTGTTGATATACATAGTCAAAAGATACGTGAACCATATAAGTAGAAAATAATAAGAAATATATGAGTAAATGTAACGACTTTCAAAAGTTAGTGCGTAGTTGTGTAAGCGATTATAACGAGAATTCTTCAAAATAAGCGTAACAATAAGCCATTCAAATTAAAGTGAGGAATGAAATATACGTATATATGTTCAAACTTTCAGAAAACAGAAAACCATACTTGCTCGCTGATGACCCCAAGAACTTGTCCCCTACTCCATCTCCGGCGAAGGACATTTGTACCGCCAGAGCAGGAGAACAGGCCCCGCAGTCTAGGAGGGAGTACGGAAAGGGAAGGGGAGGAGATGAGGACCGCCAGACCCCGGCCCAGCCGTTGGCTCCTCAGCCAATCGCGGAAATTCCCTGGGTCTGTCGGTCTCTCAAAAGGGATGCGGGGATCGCCGGACTCCGGGCCAATCAGCTGGCTACCAGCCAGCAGCTGCAATTCTCGGACTCGGCCATCCCCGCTGGGGCTTGGACAGGAAAGGAAAAGATGGGAAGAAAAGGAAACGGTGAGAGAAACGACAAAAAAAATGAAAAGAAGAAAAGTAAAAAGAACACAAAATAGAAGGGGGGGGGGAGAAGTGGTAAGGAAGTGATCCTCTAAACCCCGCGTCAGCTATTTGGCTGGCAGCCAAATGCCGCACTTCCACAGAGTTTGGGGAACCGAATGGGAAAGGGAAAGGGGTGTCGTGGGCACCGAGTCTACCCAGACATGTCATCTCCGGTTGAGGGTCCCGAGACAGCAATCTGGCTAAGAGCCAAATGCCGTGCTCTCAAGGGACTCCTTCCCCAGTTCAGACATGCCTAGAGCAGCCACTTTCGGGCCCCACGTTGGGCGCCATTTTGTAATGGGACTAAACCCAGGCGACCAACGTGGTCCACGAAAAGGAAAAGGAAAGGAAAAGGATGCGTGGGGCACCGGTCTGCTAGAGTATGCCTTCCCTGGTTGGAAATCCCCGAGACGAAACAACTGGCCCTCGCCAGAAGTCGTGATTCTTCAGGGATCTCTTCCCAGTTCGAACATACCCGATAGGAAGCTTTCGGTGGCCCCGTTGGGCGCCATTTTGTAATGGGGCTTGCGTGTGGTAGCGGAGTGGTGGCATCTGGGCGTCAGGAGCTGGCCGTGGAGGCCAGAGCTGAGACTCAAGTGAGCCTCATGCTCTAGACTGATCCAGCCGGGAGATCTCACAGGAGGCACGAAAGTATTCCTCCTGAGTTGTCACTCAGCCTTGATGAGAGGCTGATGAAAGTCAGGAGGAGCTCTCACCCTCAAGAAGCCTCGCCACGGACCTCGTCCTAATGAGAGACGAGTATCCGTGTTGAGGTCTTCCTAAAGGCTTGCTCCCAGAGTCTCCAGGTCTGACCCAGTCGCTCCCGAATTCCCCGGCCCAGATGCCTCGGAGAGGAAAGTGGCGGCCGGCACGCTTGATGGCTAGCTTGCGGGGATGTGGGGTGGGTTCCAACAGAACCGCCGCCACTCCGAGTGCCCATTAACAAAAACACAGAAATCGTGCCGAGGAGGATGAGGGAGAGAGAAAAGGAAAGATAGAAGAGGGTAGAGAAAAGGGAGGAAAATAAACCTGAAAAAAAAGAATAAAAAGAGGAAAGGAGACCTAAGAAGAAAGAAGAAAAAAGAATTAGAAGGAGGGAAAAAGAGCCAGAAGGAAAGGGAAAAATAAGAACGGAAAAAAACGGAAAATATACATATATACAAAAAAAAGAAATGCAAAAAAAATTAAGGGGGGGAGGAAGCCCAGATGCTGCAGCGGGGAACACTGTCTCCTACCTGCTTCGCGGT